>JAGFZM010001683.1:442427-467624 GCA_017657215.1 Limnothrissa miodon | reverse complement strand
TGTGTGTGTGTGTGTGCTGTTCAGCACAAGGTGTCCCACAGAGCTGCCGAGCTGGCCACCAGCCGATTAGCAATGCAGATGTGTCTTAATTCAACCAGCGGCACGCTGCGTGGCCAGGCGGGAGGTGGAGGATAAGCAGCCCGCCTGCATCTCTCTCTCCTCCATCACCTCCAGTAGACATGCTGCTGGGCAGCCCTGGATACACTGCCCCCAGCCCCACCCTCTGGCTCTTGTAGGGACACTAACAATTCAGCATCTGGCTTAGTTTGTGGGAAATCTCGATTGCATTTTCAGGATTGTTATTAGTGCAAGACATTGATCAAGTTATTGAAAATATCGATCAGTGTGACTGATCAAGTAATGACTCATGATTAATGGCAGTGTGTTGATTTAAATATTATGAGCTAGAGGAGAGTGTCAGACCCAATTATGACATTGTGTTTACACATCACAATAAAGGTCATACATTCTTTTTCATCAATGACAAATAGACACAATCTATGGATCATTCTAAATTGATCAATTAATCACTCTAGCGTTTGCCAGACACCAGTGTTCCACATCATCAAGCTTTAATGATATATCATATTTATGAAGAGTAGTTGGGATTCTAGATAGAGTAGAAGAGACTTGGTTACAACTTCGTGATCTTAGAAAACTAGCAGAACAAATGGTTACCTGTGGTAATGTCACATTAAAGTAATGAGATAACAGCATTTTCCTTTGGGTGTTCATTTGCTTAAAAGCAGCTGGAGTATTTGCATGATTGATAGTCAACTGTTTGTGTGGCAGATCAACTTTAATCAGCCCTCACATTCAGAGTCTGGTTGCGGAATGATCAAGAAATAGAAAGAAAATGCATAGTTTGTAGTACTTTGTCAAAGTGCTAGGGGTTGTATATCCTTATTTCTGTCAGAATAATTTGTTTTGCTATCCATTGCTGTTGTCAAGGGAGGTTCCAACCTGTTCTTTTTTTTCTGATTCATTTGCAAGATTAATACTGAAAATGACCTGTGCCTGTAATAGAGGTAATATGTTTGGGTGCTGTCCTCAGGACAGCAAATGTGTGCTTCTCTCAGCTTTCCTGTTGCATTTGATGTATAGTGCAAATAAAATAAAAAAAACTCTGATAAATATCCTTCAGCAGTGCGGTCTGTTAGCGTCTTTGTGGAAAGAGTCATTAGAACTGCCATGGCTCTGTGTCGCCCAAAGCTCCATTTTGCAAATGTCATTGCTCTCCCTCACAGTACGTGGTGCTGCCGCCTTCCCCTTGGCCCCTGCAGTTTTTCACATGCAACTGGTTAGATCGCTCCAGAGGGTGGCAATGACAGGTGCCAGTGGCCAATGTCACAGCATTTTGACTCAAAACAACTCAAAAAGGCTAACCTGTATGTTTTATCAGCCTCTGATGACAAAGGTTTTGCTTCATAAGCCTGGCAATGTTTGGATTATTAATTGTATGCACTAGATACACCAGGGGTGGAAAAGCTGGTCCTTCACAGTAATCCATCTTTTCAAGCAGGATTTTTGCTGTGCGTGTGTGCGTGTGTGTGTGTGTGTGTGTGTGTGTGTGTGTGTGTGTGTGCGCGTATGTGTCACTGTTTGCGTGTGTGTGTGTGTGTGTGTGTGTGTATGTGTGGTTGTGTGTGTGTGTGCCTCTTAATCAGAAGCACAACAAACAGGAGATCTGAAACAGATAAATCTAGAGGAAGACCTCAGCTCAGGAAGCCCTTGAGGACTGCCGCGTTCTATCAGATGTCACTAGAGCATAAAAAGAGATGGAATAAAGGGCTGTGCGTTAAATGAGCAGGAAGTCCTCATTAGAAGCACTGCGGAAGCAAGAAAGGGGGTGGGGGTGGGGGGCTTAATAAGGAAGCGGAAAGAAGATGGGAGCTAATGGCTGTTCCTCAAAGTGACAAGACATGCCAGGTCTCTGAAGCCAGACATGCCCATGCCCATGCCAAGGCTGTGCTGCCCCGGTGGCCCAAGGCTCTTCCATGCCTTAGTTCAATGCTAGTTGAATACAGGGCTCTTTGCAGTTTCACACTGGTGTTTAATGCTCACAGAAAACATTCAACATAAATGCTCAGCAGGGATTTGCATGATCACATTCTCATTCTCCTATGGCAACATGAAGGGGTTCACTTTCAGTTGTTACTCTGTAGGAGATGTGAGATGGAACAGTGCCAGAGTGGAAGTGCACATGAAATATTTTTCCATATGCATTTTTCTAACTCTGTAGTGTAATGTTGCATATGGCATAGCAACATAGATCAAGCATGCCTACAGTGTGCTGCCATTGTCTTCATAGGTCAAATGTTAGGAACTATTTGTCTAACCATTGAAAAAAAACACATTTCCATCATTTTCATCTTTGTTTTGTATTAGTATATCACTTTCTTGAGCAACAGCTCTGATGTCAAATGGCACACGGTGCCTCAAAGGTCAGTCACAGCAGAAAGGATTTTGTGGCGATCATTCCAGTTCATTTACTCCTAGGTGGCCAAGGGCGACATTGTGGAAAGAGACGGATACGCTGGATGCCCATAACTTGCCTTTGTCCCAGTCCCAGCGCTGCTGTTGCTGCTGCTGCTATTGCTGCTGCTGCTATTGCTGCTCTGCAAATCCTTTCTGGGTTGATCCTAGGCTATTGTTAGACACCAACCATGGCTCCGGGCCTCATCAGAAAAAAAGAGCATTGTCCGTGACACCCCTAGGCCTCTCCTCTGCCCACGTGGGACACTGCTGCTGCTTTTAAAGAGTCAGGAGCTGGAGTTCATCCCTGGAGGAAGGGAGTCTCACAAGGGGACACTGCAGGAGTCAAGCTAAAGCTCTATAAGCCCTGAGCTATGTAGGGCTTTTTTTAACAACCTCGTCCTGCTCCCAGACCTGATGAGATGGGAAAGGGGAACTCTTAATTGGTGATCTTGTTGATTGCAGCTGTCCGAATAGCTACATATTAAAAGCTGTGTTGATGACAGCTTTAAGTGCTTAGGCATGTACTAAGCAGGTTGTTCTGCTGAGCGGAACCTGACACAAGGGCACCTTAAAGAGATGGTTATGAAATCCGGACACGGAAAAAAGACCCTCAGGTGTTAATAATAGACTTCCTGCAAAGCAAGGGCTTAACAAGTCTCCCCCCCTGCTGGGGTTACCCAGTCAAAGACTAGTTTTATCGCAGCTCCATTTTATGTAGAGTTTTTGTCTGTCTAAAAGTAATCTTTTTGCATTTCTTTAGATAATCTGGCTGCTGCACAGATCCATGAGTTGGGCATTATTTGTTTTGTCAACCGTGTGTGGCCAATG
The DNA here is from genome assembly GCA_017657215.1 of Limnothrissa miodon. Taxonomy (NCBI): domain Eukaryota; kingdom Metazoa; phylum Chordata; class Actinopteri; order Clupeiformes; family Clupeidae; genus Limnothrissa; species Limnothrissa miodon. The sequence goes on along the minus strand of JAGFZM010001683.1, from coordinate 464,318 downwards.
GAAATTTCTCCTATGTCAAAGTGAAATCATCAGTAGTGTTTAAAGAGGGGCTAAGCAACGTTCTGTTTTTTTCTCTCACAAGCTCCCTCTAAAGACCGCTATATTGCATTGTATTGCACTGCATTCTATTGAAGGTGGTCCACGCTGCTGAACATTGCAAGTGCTGTATCTACCGCTATAGGCCACGGTGGCGCATTCTACACTGTTCGAACACAGTATGAAACAGATTAATTAAATGAAAAATGCTGCATAGTGGGCCTTTAACTTTTGCTATCGACCTTAGCAAGAGCTAGCATCGTAGAAAAAAACACACTTACCATACAGTACATACTGTATGTGGTGTGGTCAATTTGACTGTCATACTTCAAACTATTTAGACACATCAAAAATGACATAGGCCTACATACCTTTCACTCCCTGTAGGACCTTCACATCTCCAGTGTAGATCCAGTTTAGGCTACATGTTTACATTTTACGTGTCTGGCTTTTACGAAATTTTAAGTTGGCGTACATGAGACAAGGTCTTTTGTCAAACAATTAAGAATAGCAGTATAGCATTCTGTTTAGTATCTCTAATGGTTGAGTCTCGTGTGTTGTGTGTGTGTGTGTGTGTGTCTGTGTGTATGTGTGCTTTTCTTCAACCACGCGGGCAGAAATCTCAGTATTAGATTTTGAGTGGTGTGGCATGCGAATAAATGTGTCGCACCTTTCTGCACGCGTCTCCCCCAGGACTATTCCGACAGAACGCTTCTCTTTCCAGCTAATCAGAGATGCTCAGATTGCACGCTCTACAGTCCATAAGGCTGTGTGCCTATTTTCCATGTGTGGAGGAAAAAAGAACTGCCAGTTTTTAAACATTCAACTGATCCTGTGCTATGTAAATGTATACCTTCCTGCACATGCATCGTTTTTCAGACCTTTATTCGGATTTAAAAAAGTATAGGCCTATCCTCATTTTTAAGTGTTTTACGGATATTTAACTGTTTCACGCAATTGTCAAAAATGTTTAGAGGTAGCGGCATTTCTAAACATTCACCAGGGCAGTGCTTCTGCAACTGTGAACTTCAGCCGATTCAGACGCTCCAGGATGCATTATTTTTTAATGTACGCATTCTGTTTTCAAGGGAAAGTGAAAGGATAGACTGCATAGTGCCAGTTTCACATCATGGTAACCAAATGTGTCAGGAACACTGGCACCAAAGTATTGTTAGGTTAAGGCTACAAAAACTTGTACTATTTGTACAAGTCTAGTGACATAATAATAAAATTAGAGGAAAGCACTGTTAAAATAATATTATACTAACGGTATGGTTATATGATTAGTCTCCACACTTAACTTAAACAGTTACTGAGAGTAAATGGTATTTTATCTTGTGTTTAAACCATCCATTAGTTTGTGCTAATCTAATGTAGAGAGTTATTCCTCAATTTGGGCTCAGCTATAGAAAAAAAATATAAAAGCTATTACTTTAAAATGAGTTGCTCATAGCGTCATCTGTAAGAGCGGGTTGCTTAGATCACTGCAAGGTAACTAGTGAGCTTTTGAGTGTTAATTCTAAAGAAATGTGATCAAATTATGGTTTTCCTGTGGTCACCTTTTTCATGCATGCTTTGATTCTCAAAGTCAAAGAACAGACCACAGACTCCCTTTGGAATTTGGCAGCCAGGAGAGTATTTCATATTGACCTGAGGAAATCACTTGTGATCCCTAGACCTTAACCTTGAAATTCCTTTACTGATGTCCTCAAGGTGTACGCCTGCGCCTAATCATCAAACATGAAATATTTAACATGGCTTTAAAACTTTAGCAAGTTACCATTTGCTTGCCATCACAGCCAATACTTGAAGTGTTAGATTGCTCTCTAAAACAGGTGTGACTTTGATTGATTGCTCAGGTTTTATCTCTATTCATGGAGAAAATTGGTGCAGGCAGTTAAATATACCTTGAAACAAGTCTTTGGACATGGAATTGCATTTTGTCTGCCCATTTTCAGACTCTACAATACTGAGCAGGGGGCTTTTTTTGGACTTTTGTCATAGCATTTGGCATCGCTGGATTGTTTATGTGATAATCTGTCAGATATATTCTGAATACCTTCTTTGGAATTATGTTTAATTTTGATAAGTTTTAGACTATTTCTATTTATATCTATTAGCATGTGGGCAGAGCATGAAATTACATATTAATGCAAACATGCTTGCACTCTCATGAAACTAATTAGAAAATGTGCTATTAGGCTTTTTGTCAGTATTAATTTACAATTAGTATGCAAAAGTGACAAGTCACTATAACTTTCCTGAGGAAAAAGAAATACTGTATTTGGCGTATGATTTACCACAGATGCTACTGTAGAATACTCTTATCATACTGAGTATTAGTATGTGTTTACCCAGGCTGCACTGCAGGCACTTTAATGAATTGCATCACCACATTCAGACATATTATGAAACTTGTGTTGATTTTCAGATGCGAGGGGATTTGAAGGGTTCAGCTTTCTCTAGAGGCAGAAATGTATATTTGAGCTTCCCCCTCCCTAGCTGCTTGTGAGCTCAAATTCAGTGAGAGAATGGGAAATGGGAAATGGGGATGGGTGGTGGGTGGTGGGTGTCGGTATGTGTGTATGTGTGTGTGTGTGTGTGTGTGTGTGTGTGTGTGTGTTTGGCGAGGAGGGGATGGGGGCTCTCGACACTGCATCAGGATGTGAGCGGAATAGGGCCAGCATTCTCCATTTCTCTCGCTTTGCTGCTCTTTCCCCATTTCATGTTAGCTGCGGCTTCGCTATTTTTTCGATGGATCTTACCGGAGGACTGCAGTGTGGGCGTAGATGAAAGGTCAAACACACACGCTGTTTATGTACAGTGTGATGAACCGAGGCGCTGGGTGGTGAGCCGTGAAAAAAAAAGAAATGAGAAAAGAAACAAGTTGATCTTAGATCAAGATTATTATTGTAGCTTTCTTGCTTTGGTAGTTAAGCAATTAAAGTTCTTATGTACAGTAATAAAATTGTAGAACTTGATATCTGGTTAAATATTAGGTGTATTGTGTATTAATATAGGTAATACAGATTGACCAGTGGCTATACAGTACATGACAAAAAGGAGCTACAAAATTGACATTTTTTTGTGTACGATACATACTTGTTTAAAAGTGAAAGGAACGAATAATTGGTGAGTAGCGTGTCGATGAGTAAGTTGCATCTAGATTCCGTACGCCTTTTTGAATCACACGTATCCAGGCAGAATTTGTCCTGAATATGTATTACTAGAGCTTGAGTTGATTGATTTATTTATGCCTCTGTCTATTTCTGAAGGGTGGGTTTGAGATCACAGTGTGGAGGGTAAAACAGCAACCTGACAAACATGCTGACTATGAGTTAGAGCATGGTGTCACATCTGCTAAGAGTGCCAATTAGAGGCCTAGAAAGTGTGATGGATGCACACACAGACCCACCCATACACACACACACACACACACACACACACACACGCACACTCCCCTCTTACCCGCCAACCAAGCAGACTGTACAGTTGTCCTAGTTTTCCAGAAATATGCATCTCAAACTGAGTGACTAGTCTCAGGTTGCATGCATGGACAATCCTTTGGTTTTTACTCTGGCAAAATACTGCTTATCCTCTCCCTCCTATTCTTTTGGCCGCCCAGGGGCTAAAAATGGCATTCTTTTTATTCTTTTTATTCTTTTTATTTGTAGTATTTGGTAAAAAAAAAAGGCCTAAGTGGTTAATCTAAGTCTCTTTTCTGACTTCAACCATGAGGTTTCCTTATTTTTAAGGCAAGGAACTGATGTGGCATGTTTTTCAGAAGAACAAGTTTTCTTCTCGTTAGAGGGCTGACATAACCTAATTATCTAACCGCTTAGTAATAAGTCTTATGTAATTTACTTGTTTGATGACTACAAGAAATTATTTGTATGTAACAGTATTTTTGTTGTTATTGTTCTTTGAAACGCAAGACCTGAATTACATTTGTGCAAAAATTCTGTTACCAAAAGAGGGAGTATTGCAAAGTAGCTCTGTCAGATCTAAGAACAGCTGCAGTTATTTCACCTAAAATAGTGACTTGGTGCAATTCTCTGTGTGTACTCCCATTAATAAAGCTGCCACTCTTTAGTACACCCATGAGACACTCGGCAAAACGTATGCTGTCACATTAGTCAAAATAATTTGCATGTTGTTTAGAGAACAAAATGCTACTTACTTTTTCTGTAAATGTTTTTGTAAGTTATGTTGACAGTGCTAAAACTGGAAGCACATGGATAACTTAGGCCTGCTTGATCATACTGTAATTGAGGAACTAAAGTGTTTGTCATCGCAATTACTGATTTATTTGGGCCTTCAGGCTTTGCGTGAATTTGTCGATAGTAAATGGCAAGTGGCAAGTCTATGTGCTTTTGGTCAGAAATGGTCTGAGGGCATACCAGCTGAACTCTCCTCGCTGTGTGTGTGTGTGTGACTTTTATGCATTTTACAACAGGGCCTTGCACACCTCTATAATATATCAGCATAATTATTCTGCTTTCCTGATGGGGATGGATATTGTAAAAAACAAACATATATTCTCTGCAATTGATCTTATGTTTCTTAGGTACTCTGCCCTGTTTTGTTACAGCTGTATGGTAGTAGGATGTATTTTAAGTAATATCAGAAGTCCATTATACTGTAGCCTTGTAACCACTGCGATTTTCCATGATGTCTGGCTAAATATCCTCCTATACACTTATATTACTGGAAGCTTGGCATCCAGTAACCAGTCTTGTTCATTGATGTACCAGTGTTTAAGCTTGTCCGTCTGTAGTCTGACTCCCAAGGGCATCGTACTGTAATAGTCTATACAGCTTTAACTAAAATCAGAACCTAGACCCATAGGGTATCAAAAGTCTGCTTGGCAAGTCCTTTAGGAGATTTTCAAATATATGCCTGAGAGATCATATGTATTGCCAGATTTATGTTCAAACCTGTGTTTTTCTGTATTTTTATATGTCAGCTTCAGCCCTTTCTTTTTTCTAAGATAACTGAATGATTTTTTTTACCTGAAAACTTTTAACCAACCATGTTAAACAGTAAAGATTTTTTGCAAACAATTTATAAGGTGTTTCCTAGCAATATAAGACTTGCATTATTTACAGGGCCTTTTTAAGTGAAGGGACTTTAATTTACAACTCCTTGAAATTAAACCTAAATGATTTTAGTGTGGTTGGTGGTAATACTATTGACAGAATTAAATGGAATGCCTGTCAGCCTGGGCTTCATTATGGTCGAAGCACTTAGGGTGTAAGAAAAGCCAAATGGTTGTCATGCTACATCGCAGAAAGCCCTATATTTCAACTGGAGCCCCAGAGTGCTGAGCAGATTTGGCATTTATACCCTTCAGACAGCAAATAACATTGTATTGCGCTGATATAGTAATGTTACATAAAACAATATGTCCTGTGTCTAATGTCCAAATTACCATTACTTCATAGGAGAAAGTAATTTAAATTCAACTGTAATATATTTTGTTTAAAGCACTTAGACTTTGTGTGTTTTTCATAAAACAATTACATGTAATAAGATAGATTAGACATTCATTAATCATCTCATCAACTTTTCAAAACCAATATAGACCCTTTAGGTGCAATCTGATCTTTCCATTAGCTCACACATTTTTTTTTTTCTTTGTGTAGAGATTTCTGGGAACTCGGAGGACATTCCCCTGGTGCGATGGCGACAGCAGTGGCTGGAGAATGGCACTCTGCTCTTCCACATCCACCATCAGGACGGCAGTCAGAACCTTCCGGGCCTGGCTGCCACAGACGACCCAGCTAGCGAGGCAGCTGAGGAGGAGCTCCGCATCCTGCACATCTCTGTCATGGTACGGCCATTTCTCTTTTCCCTTCCCTCTCAGTGTACGTTAACCTGCCAGCTGGGCGTATTCAGCACATAGAACATGGCTGAAAAAACACACAAACCAAAAAGAGAACAGGAGTCATTTTATCATTATTGGTCATTTTTTTTCTTTGAAAACTCACTTTCCACTTATCTACCACGCACTTTAAAAAATGGGTTCACATGGAATTTTCTTACCCTTGCCCATCACCTTGAAAGTCATTGGCCTTCCAATGATGATTTAAAGAGGAAGAAAGAAAACAACTGATCAATAATTTCATTCTCAAGTTCACAACTGATGTTGGTCGGTGAATTTGACAAGCAGGTCACCGAAATTGCTTAAAATTGCAATGGCAAGGTAGTTAGAAGTAGTCAGTGTATTATCTGTGCCCTACCTGGTTACACTGAAAGCGTCATTTCACCCAGAAAAACAAGATCCTTTTAGCCGGAGGAGGGTTTTTTCATGTCATGAGCCGTCCTCTGTCTGATGCCTCAGTAACTGAAGAAGATTATGGTCCTTGAGCAAACACCAAGGCTGACAGTGATAGCCACACAAAGGAGACAGTTATTAGTATTCTAAAGAGGGGGATGAGCAGATGACACCCCCTTATTCAGTAAGGCTCCTGGAATCAAATCATATTTCTTTCCCCATGTGAGGGGACAGGCATCGCATAAGGACAGGGTGCTATTTGACACCTCAATACATGGATTTACACATCTGAAGTCGCCCTTTTGTTTGTCAAGACACTGCAGACATGGCCCAAGTCTCTAAAGCATTTACATGCGTTTATGTGTTATGAGAAGCATTAAAATCAAATTGTTTACTTAATATGTAAGCCTAAACCAATTCTTTAGTGCAAGGAACGCTACCAGAACAGCCAGAGAGAAAGATTTTTTTTGTTTTCTTCAAACATGCTGGTGCTGGAAGAAATGCTTTTTATTTTTTGTTACTTTGCATTTCAATTCTTTTTCTTAGTGAAACTGTATACCTCACCAAACTCAAACAGTTTTCGACCGATGGAGTTTGTCTTGCAGGAACAGCATATTGCCAATAGAGATGGTGTTTAGTTTATATGTCCTTTCCTTTGCTTCCTGCTCTTGAAGTGCCTAGCTATTTAAAGGCTCATATTTTCAAATTACACTATGATTGATCATTTCTATTTCCACCTTCTGAAAAATAGTTCAAACGGCTTGTATGACTTCTTTGTGCCACTTGAATATCAAGCAATTTAATGACCTTGAGTTTTTCCCAGCCTGCTATACTCGAAGCTTTCACTTTTGAAAGTTGTCCAAGAGTGGATGTATTACTTTTAGGAAAGTGCTTTCGCAACACCTGCAGCTGGATTTCCTTCCTCAGCATTTGCTTGTGCTCTCCACTTCCACTCAGATGAGTCTCTGCCTCTCGCTCGTTGTCGTGCTCTTCATGCCGTGTTTATCATTGAGCTGCCCACTTCGAGACGTGCTCCTAGGACGGTCGTGACGTCCGCGCGAAGAGATTAACCCTGGGGAAGGGACAGCCAGCCTTGGCGACAGATGGCAACAGCGCTGCGCTCTGCCCCTGCTGTAGCCGGAGTGGTGTGGACTGGAGGGAGGGAGTTCTCCTAGAGCCCAAACGCCTCCTCCACTCCCACATCCGCCCGTGCCCCTGCTATCCTATCACCTCCTGTCCCTGGGCCTTGAAGCCGTCACTCTCCCTGAGAGACTGTCCACATGGGGTCTCTGCTCCTCCTTTCAAAGACACCTGTCATGGCTCCATTTTTATCATGCTCTCCGCCGCACACACACACACACACACACACACACGTCTCTGGTCACACGTCTTCATTTCCCTCACAGTAGCACATCAGACCTGGGTCAGTGCCAGGCCACCAGGTGCCTGTGCCCCAGACCGTGGAAGTGTTTGATGGCACGTTTGTGTGTGTCATAGGGGCTGGGCGTTGGTGTGTGTGTGTGTGTGTGTGTGTGTTTGTGTGGGGAGGTGGATAAGCAAGGGCTCAATGTGGCTTGAGAAAATGTCAACTATGCTGAGACCTCCATCAACACATTTCTGTTCCTGTACTCATTCCTTTCTTGGGCTTTGTGTCGCAGGATGACACAGTATTGTTACATATATGAGTGCAGAGGGCTGTATGTGTGTGAGTGTGTGTTTACGAGTAAGCTGCACACTTCCTTTAGTCCGTCCCAAAGTGACCAGTGTGTTGGTCTTCCCTGCCCCCCTCCTCATCCGGCATCCATAATAGATGAGCCGTGGTGAATCCACAGGAGGGCTGCAGGTTTGATCACATAGATGAAAACAAACAGCCTCCAAGTCTCCTGGGCCTCCGCCGCCACCTGCACATCCTTCCCACACTAGCCGCAGGCTAGATCTACACCGGCCTTTAGGAGCCGTTCACCCCAAGACTTTTCCAGTGAGCTCGTCCTCAAAGCTAGAAGGCTGTTTTGTAACATGCAGTTATCAGCTACTCTCTTTGCTCCCGAGTTATCACGCTGACTGATAGTTTTATATATTATTTTTCTAGTGTGCTTGATTGGAAAATAACAAAATGTTATTTAAGCACTTAAAATGGCTGCTATCCTGATTCATGATGTACTCTACCCTACACACACACACACACACACATATGTTTGCCCTCAAGGGTGAAGTAGACATGGAGTATGGCTGCTTGAGGTCATATCTTTGTCACTGAATAACACAAATGATTCTGCTTTTTTTTATTCTTGACATGAACAATTTTCACTTTTATGGTAATATTTTTTATATCTTTTTCCTAGTTTTTTTCCTTGTCATGTTTTATCTTATAGTGTTCCTTAATTCTAACAATCTGCTGTACTACTGTACATTTGTCTTTCTTTTTTCTTTTTTCTTTCTTTCTTTCTTTCTTTCTTTATTTGTTGAGTTAGTGTGTTTGCAGCACATTGAGAATCCTGTGTGTATGAAATGAGCTCTATTAATAAACATGGCTTACTTTGCGTCGCCACTAAGTGTACTAACACCTCACCAAAGAACCCCATGGGGTCCATCCATACTCAAGCCCACTAGCCTGCCTGGTGTGTGCACACTTCCCTAACAGTAAGGGTTTGGTGTGGAAACAGAAATAATGGATGCTTGGTGAGTAGAGATTGTCTGACTTCTCCGAGGTGCACACAGAATAATCTTCTCCCTGGATTAATGTATCACTGGAGCCTGCGCCGGTTGAACTGAGCTAATAAATATAGACTTTAGCAGATGATTAAAGTCTGCCTTTGTTTTTCCTCATGCTGCTGTGAAACTGGTGCAACGGCCCCTTGCGCTGGCTTCAGCGTTTCCCTTCCACTGGTGTGGAGTCAGTGTTTATGATTTCTGTCTCTGCAGGGAATTAGGAAGGATCAGGTTTGGAGTGAAACGGACTGGGTGGCATTAAGGAATTGGATAGGAAGGACAGTGGAAGCAATAAAGGAGTAAATAAAATCAATTCTTTTTTTTTTTTTACCACTGGCCAAAAAAATTAAAGTGGCAGGAAGTTGACTCGATTCCTACTTTGGTGAAGTAAACAACACGCTTGGTTCTTCCTGTGGGTGGTAGTTTCATGGGGAGGACTTGACATTAGGACATCAGACAGGCTGAATTTAGCCACACACAAGGAGATGTCTAAATTTACAGCTATAATTGGCCAACATGTAAAACCAAGTTCTAATGTCTGGGCCATAGGTTCCCTATTTTGGGAAACGAGATACCGAACACATTCCGTTAGCTATGGATGTACAGTATATGTGCAAAAACAGATAATATTTACACAAAATAATATTAAATAAAATGAAAACAATGTGATACAATGGACCAAGTGGTGCAGAGGATATTATTATGTATGTTTCAGTGCATTTTAGTTTCTCAATGCAGATCAATATCAATCTGCTGAACACTATCTCCCTATGCAAAGAAAAATGCTAAATACCTGTATATAATTGTTGATTATTTTATCTTGGATTAATTCTTAGTTCACTGTATTTGCACAATCCATAAGGGAAACATATTTTTGCTTTTTTGACTCTTACAACTTCTTGTTGTCGGAGCGGCACTTCTATGTGGACAGTGACCTTCCTGGTGTTAAAAAAAACAAAACAAAACAAAAAAAACAAAGCAAAGCATTGTGTGTAGTCTGTTCATCACTGACATTCCAGCAGCACTGGACACCTGCAAGGTGAGTGCAAGACGAGAGAGGTTTCCACATGCCGAATGGGCTGTGTGGGCCATTTATAAAACCGTCCACTCCAGCAGGAGCCACGCATTTTCGCCCCGTTAGCAGCCATAAGAGGAAAGTGATATATCTTTGCTTTCGTGTCTCTCCCTTGGGGCTCAGCAGGCAAGAATGTGACCAATGCCTAAGAGTAGTGGAAAGGGGGGCAAGCAATGTTAAAAGCAGTGACGGATTATTCTTCGCCGAAGCTCTGGGGATGGAGCCACTCAACTGCCTATTGGCCACTGCATGTGCAAGTGAGGCAACTACTGTGTCGGGCTGTGCAGCCATACAAACAGAAGCTGCATCTCTGATTAGAATGATTTGCAATTGAAACTCTATCTGCTGGAATGCTAGTTGGCTCTAGGCACCGCAAGATGCCACTCCTCACTGTTTGAAACATTCCATTTGGTTGGGAGGTCAGTTGTAGGAAACCTCTTCCTTTTGGTGACTCTGAGGAAACAACAGCAGTCTCTCTCTCTCTCTCTCTCTCTCACTCTCTCACACACACACACACACACACACACATTCTCCCTCTGTGAGTGTGTCTTTCACCCTCTACTTTTTGAGTCAGAGAAAGAAGAAAAAGATTACTCCACCATGACCTTCAACCCAAAAAAAGGGGTTTCACATTGAGTATCTGAAGCTGACGGCCAAGTAGGACACCATTTTTCACAGCCCAGCCCACACACAGCAGTCATCTAGTTGAGCCTTGAAACTGTGGCCTGGCTGTCCTCAGGGAGTGCTGCCAGGGCTGTTGTCTCCACAAGCAGGCCACCCGTGCGTGCTCATCTCAAGCAGATTTCTCAAGCAAACCTTCACAGGATTTTTTTTTTTATTTGATTTCTTAAGGCTGCATCTGCAAATGTACCTGCAATCAATCATTCATCAGCCATTAGTCGTCTCCGAGCTACTGAAATCCACTATTTGATTTGCCAGATATGACTGTGGAGACTGTTGGCATGCAGTGCTCTTCCTGCCAGCCTTTCACTGCTTCATTATCCTCATGCTTCACCCTGAATAAGAATTATTCTGAATGCCTGTAAGGTCTCACTGCGGTGATCCTTCATTGGAACACTACGGCACAACCGATACAGTCCTTCATGTGGTGCTGATGTGTTTGGTGCGCCGTTCACAGAGTGCGTCCATTGTAAACAAGAACCTCTGATTATCCCGTGGGCGTCTTTTATCTTCTTCTGCATTGAGGACAGATTCAATGACACATATTTGCTGCCGACTGAAAAAGCACCTTGACTGCTTTGCGACGATAGCTGCAGTGTGAAAATAAAGATGATAAAAGTTATGAAAGGTTAGGATGAAGGCTAAACAAGTGAATACTTTGACTACCTGTGTTCTAAAGGTGCACCTAAATTAGTTCTAGTGGAAAAACAAAATCTGCTTCCATTGCGACAAACACTGCATTAGTTCCTCTCTGCTTGACTGGCCCTGCTACTTTTCTTTGTCTCCCCAAATAAGGAAATGCATTTCATGCAGTATTAAAATGATGCACTACTTTGAAAAGCTGACAGAGACTCAATTGTCTGTTAGTCTTAAACCTCACATAAGCCTCTGAGTTCTGAGGTGGTAAATATTTTAAGGCCTCCTTTACCCGCTTTGTATGAATATATTAAAATTTTATGAAAAATTGATCAGCATCTTTCTAGCTGACTGAATCTTATTTCTTCTTCAAAACAATTTGTATGAATCCATGGTCCTCATATTTACACAGTATTGTGTGCTCCAACACCAGCTCAATATGTACACTCTAAACCAGCCCTTTTTGTATCCTCCTCCAAACAATGACTTCAGTGCGTGACAGACTCATAACAGCATCCCAGTAATCCAGACTTTATCTAATGAGATTATAGGCAGTCATGCGGCTACATGCAGATGTTTTTCCTGTTTTGGTTTTAATGGCATCGACACAAACCAGCGTTGTGGCCCATCCAATTCAGCATCTTTGGTAATGTATGACATGCGATCAGCTCAATCATATATAGGTAACAATGTAAACCAATTGGAGTGGGTAATGCGTATTTATGGCTGTCATGTTGATCAGAGAAATTCAGTTAGGCAGAATGAATTTTCGCCTGATGTATGTACAGAATAGCGATATTGTTTGTATAGTTAATATTGATGTCTGTTGTGACCCATTTCATCGCATTGGCACTACTGTGGTACACCGCCACACCACTTGGAATATCACACAGGGAGGCACAAGCACACAGATCATGGAACATTTTCTCCTTGTGACCCTTTTAGAGTCAGGCATCCCTGCTACCGCTCCAGAACACAGAGTGCACTCCATCCTCTGGCACACACTGGCACTTAGGGAAAGGGAGCGATTCATGAGCGAGGGCATTATACATCCTCAGACACACATGTTCTCAACAGACAAAAGAGAAGTGCTCATTTATTCCCACTAAACCTTTGAGAAACAAATAAACCTTCAAGAGAAGATGATTTCTTTCCCCACCACTCCTGTACAGTATCTGTGAATATCGGGGTGCATTTGAATATTTGATTCCCATTAACATGGGCCTGGATTTAAAGGTTCATTGCAGACAGGAGTAGTGAAGGTAGATGCAGGTTATTTGCTGCTTGTATGAGGAAATCAGACAGTAATGGAGGCAGAAGAACTGAGCTGATATTCACTCAGGCTGCTTTACACGCATGGTCGCTCCTGCACCGATTTGACCAGTATTGTCATCTGAGTAAGGTATGCATGGCATGGCTGTTTTCATTCCTAGGTAGGTCAGGTTGACATTACTGATTGATCACATACACTGCAGTGCAGCCTACACAACCAACATTCACCAACATTTTACAGTCTTTCAAAAAAAAAACACTTGGTAAAAGAGCCTAGTATTTTCATCCTCCTAGTTAAATAAATAGACTGAGCTTTTCTTTGTTAGGCATAATCCGTTGATGACATCGACTAGCTGACTACAGCCATGTTCATGTATTAATGTACTCTGTGTCAGAAGGCTGTTTACAATGATAACGACAACAAAAACTTATGTCAGATATTTTGTGAGTGCCAAATGTCTGTCACAATTAGTCTTTAATAACTGTAACAAACACTAGAATGGGGAAAATGAATGGGTGGTAGAGTGTCTTGATGATGATAGCTGATATGCAGATTGCAGATGGGTGAAATAGCTAATAGCAAATAGTTGATACACATCCTGCTATGATTGAAAAACACAGTGCTTAATGATTCAGTATATACCAATCATATATTTATAATCCAACTATCAGGGGAATGTGAAGCAACCACTGGTGGACACGATAATGCAAGTAATATGAAATCTCGCAAAGGAATGTTTTGATGATGCATTTATTTCATTTCTTGAGTTGTCATAGTAACATTTTCCAGAACGGATATGATTAAGGACGGTTGACGTTGCTTCCCTTTTAGTCCTGATTTAGTTAGACTGTAGCGTGGTGAACTTCCTGGTTGCAGGATATGAAAGTCTGAGTATGCACATGAACATTAAAGCACAAGGAAACATGAGCACATAAAAAAATATATTTAATGGCTTGTTACCTTCTTGCCTTTTCAAATCAAGCATTTGTGTTGTGTGCATTTGTTGTGTTCTGCCTTAAAGCAATAAAAATATATGAACAAAAGAAATTGGCTGTTCCTAGTGCATGCAGAAGGATCTTAAGCCTTGTGCTGACGTCTATGTTTACTTATGATTGTGTGTGTGTGTGTGTCAGATTTCAGTGTATATATTTTCTGCGGACCTTGAATTCACTTACCTATCTGACCTAATGTAAATGATAATGCATGAACCCTGGTCCCTTTGAGGTGCATCTGAAATGCCTTGCATTAATTGCAGCCTTGAAGAACAAATGTCAAAGGCTGTGATTGTCAGAAGCAGAATGAATAATTTGAAGGCTCCAGAGAGTGTGTCCAAGACACAACACAAACATAGAGGCCACGTCATCTTCTCTCAAACTGTCGATCATTATTAGGCAAGGGGCCAATCTCACATTTTTTTCAGATGCACATTCCCATTTATTAACTCTAGTTGTAATGGCAGCTCTGGTGTGGTGCATAGCCCTGTCGTAGGTAGGTGGTGATGAGAACTAACAACACTATAAACATTTAGCTGTAGATGAGGAAAAACTAAAGGGTCTGTTGCTTTTGCTGATCTGCACTGGAATGTGTAATGTACTGGTTAGCCTGTAAATAAAGCAGTGAATACAGTAGACGCTGTTTTTAACTCCCTCATACTACAGCACCAGTTGGCTAGACCAAGTGTATAACACTGATCATTCTCAGTGCATCCAAGCCATACTTAACGAGCATTTCATTACATTACATGCATTGCATTATGTGTCCAGGTTTTTAGTATCTGCAATTATTAGTCCACCGGTATCTACCAAATCATTGGAGCTAAAAGCTACTCAAAAAGAAATAATAATGAAAACAGTCAAATGGATTTGCATTACTATTTTTGCTATTTAAATTTTAAAATGATCTGTGCAATTATCCATATATATATATATATATATATATATATATAAAATTGATTATCCACACTTTTACCAATTATCATGCCATTTGTGACAAAAAATAAGAAGAAATCAAGAGGTATATTTGTATTAATACCATCTAGGTATATTAAGGCTTATGCTTATACAAGCTTACGCTCAGCTCTGCCTATATGACAAGGTATATTTTATACTATTATGTACATATACAGTAAAGTCCCAGTGTTAATGAAGAACGGCAATTTGTGATTTTTGACAACTTTGTGTGGGCGGAGCAACCACTCCTTGCATCAATAAGGAGTATTTATTTAATGATGAAATAATTATTTTGCTGTAACAGCACTCGCATCCTAAACACAGAAACAGCTTTAGCACCAATAATAGCCTCTGAAATGTCTACATTTTAATGCTTTTCTCAGCCAAGAGTCGAAACATAATCCGCCTACTGCATCTTTGCATTTGTGTGCCTGGCAAGACAATGTAAATGACTTTAATGTCACACTGTGCAGTCAGTAGCTAAACAAGGACAATTTGAATCAAGCCAATTTTTATAATGCCATCTTGTTAATAAGAAGGACTTAATTTTGAAACAGAAAATGCATAACAGAATATTCTAAATACCGACGCACAAAGGCAATGAAATTCCACTAAAACAAAAATAGCATTCCACTAAAAACAAAACAGAATAATTAAACAAAAATAATAAACAACTTTTTGTGCCCTATTAAGATAGCCTTTGCTATTTGGTGCATGTTCTATCAAATTTTGATTCACACTGGATTTCCCTTATTCACTAAAACAAGTGTTTTTGACCTTGTGGAATTACACACATCCACACACACACACCTGCACACACATCCTTTACAGTACTATACAGCATTGTTCTAAATGAGCCAGGGACATTTGGCCAGTATGTTGTCCTAGCGCATGAAGGTTAATGTGTCTCTTGTTAAGGTTAATGTGTCCTTTATCTGTGTGTGTGTGTGTGTGTGTGTGTGTGTGCGCGTCACCCAGGGTGGCATGATTGCACTGCTGCTGTCCATCCTGTGCCTGGTGCTGATCCTGTACACACGCCGGCGCTGGTGCAAGCGACGCCGGGTGCCCCAGCCGCAGAAGAGTGCCAGCGCCGAGGCGGCCAATGAGATCCACTACATCCCCTCGGTGCTGATGGGCGGCCAGGCCCGGGAGAGCCTGCGCAACTCGCGCGGCCAGGGCCACAACTCCAGCGGCACGCTCAGCATCCGCGAGACGCCCATCCTGGATGGCTACGAGTACGACATCACCGACCTGCGCCACCACCTGCAGCGCGAGTGCATGAACGGGGGCGAGGACTTCACCAGCCAAGTGACGCGCACGCTCGACTCGCTCCAGGGCTGCAACGACAAGGCCAACATGGACCTCACACCGGGTGCGTGAGTTGGGACGTTGTTGTAATTCGTGTATGTTGTGAGTTGGTGTGCGTGTGCGCATGTGTGGGTTTGTGTGTGTGTGTGTGTGTGTGTGTGTGCTTCCTTTCTTGATGCCACTCTAGATGGAGGACGAGCTATGAAACCTTTAAACACTGTCTGTTTAAAGTATTAATGAAAGGAATAGTTCTCAGTTGAATCTCACGATCATCAGCCCAAGATCACACAAAGCCACCATTGTGCTTATGTCTCCTAGTTCTCTTCATCCTGCTGTTCTCAAGGGCCACCTGTGATAGTGCTTTATCTAGTGCAGCCTCCACATGGACAGAGCTGCCTACAGAGGGGGGGGGAAACATTGCATCATGGCTGCTGCTCATCTCTTCAGATGGGCCTCACTCTAGTCTCGAGTCGTCCTGGGCTTGAGCTGCCCAGGGAGAATCTAAATCTCATCAGACCAGATCAGCCTTTTATCAAGTTTCTTTCTTTCTTTCTTTTTCTTGCACCGAGCACGTACAAACTGTTGCAATCTTAGAGGGTGATTTCATCTTCCTTCTCATCACAAAAGCACACCATTTTGCTTTACTTGTTCTAAGAATAACATGCAGTCATTTATCGGCACCTTGGCACAGAATGAGAAAGCGTTTAATACCACCATGTCTTTGCATTCTGTGCTTTTAAACCACCACAGTGATCTGACAGTTCACGTGGCCTTGGGTCTGTCTGTGGCAGTGTGTCCCGTAGTGTAGGCAGCACAGAGGGAGGCCCAGCGCAGCTGCTCCCCACTCTACCAAACACTATCTGGAGGAGAAACATTAACCACAGCCAGTGGAGTCAGTCATGACTCATGTCATCTGTTTGGATGTTAGGAAAGGAAGTAAATTAGAGAGGCAAAATGCCATTTTTATCATTTTTAGGACAGTGTTCATTTATTTTGTGTTGAGCGTCTCGATTTGTGTCAACTTTATGAAAGTTTGTGTGACGGGAGTAACAGAGCACTCATTCCAGACTTGCGTTAGAAATGTCAGTGTGGTATCAGTGACATCAGAATGAGCTTGAAGCCATTCTTGTTACTTAAAGAAAACATTTATTATGCTGCAGTAACATTAATCCAAACATCAATTTGTTAGCTTCATTTTTTTCTAAATCACATCTTTTACAGTACAGCATGTGTTACTAACAACACAATAATTCAGTATATTAGTGTGTGTGTGTGTGTGTGTGTGTGTGTGTGTGAGAGAGAGAGAGTGTGAGCGAGCGCCCTTGTAATAAAGGCAGCTTACCTGTTCACAGGAAATATTTGGCATGATAACAGGAGAAACCTGGAGAGTGATGCTGTATCCTTTCTGCATATGCAAAATGTTATCTTATGTTATTAGCTGTCATTCTTTCACCCTGTGGATGGCTGAAATGAATTGGATGCAATCTGACGACTTCATTCACTTTTCTAATAGGGTAAAGCATCAAAGGCTCACACCTGAATCCCACATTTGCTAACAACCAGTTTTGGTCTAAGAAGATCACTTTTGCACTTTTCGCATTCTAGATATTCTAAGCAGCACTTAGGCATTTTAGTGTTATTCTGTAACAGCGCTATTAATTAACTAAAAATAAAATAAATGAAAATTACAAATATGAATGATGAGCTGAACTCTAGTAAAAACTGATGCAGGCGATTTATGTATTATGACATGAATTTCATGACATGACTGATCATGCACTAAGACCTGATCAGTGCGGGAGAGTAGAAAGTGTTGTGGTTTAGTTGTCTGTTGAATAGGCGTGCCGTAAGGGAAGTGTGGAGCGTTAGCCGGTGACAGAATGAGGCGTAGCACGCAGGGGCACGAGCAGCCCAGGGACGCCCTGTGGCCACATTTCTACAGCCGCTGCCTACACAGGCTCTGGCCCCCTCTCTTGCCTGCTTCACCCCTGTTTCCTCACATACTGTACATCACTTGTTTGTGTCATTCGTGGCCCGTTTTTGTGTGTGTGTGTTTGTAAGTGTGTGTGTGTGTGTGTGTGTCTACATGCATGCAAACATCCGTGTGTGTGTGTGTGTGTGTGTGTGTGTGTGTGCGCCCCCCACCCATTTGTCTGTCCCCCCTCCCCCTAACTGTGAGCTTTTTGTCATCAGGGTTTGACAATACTAAACTGTCCTTAATGAGCAAGTACAAGGATAACATCATAGCCACCAGTCCTGTGGACAGCAATCACCACCAGCAAAACACTCTCCTCCCCCACAACACCTCCACCAACCAGCGCAAGCGTCTGTCCAGCAAAACACGCGGTGAGTCATGCTCACAGGCATGCACATGCCAGCCCATGCCACCCCACCACAACCACCACCATCCTCACTCCTGCCAGGTTTTCAGCCTTTGAGAGCGCTGACAGACGGAGTGCTGTCGCTCCAAAATGAGAGAGGGGAAAGATCAGTTCTTACGTGCCATCTGCATTTATTCGTCATGGTTTTTCTTGCAATTCAACTTTTATTTTTGTTGTGTAATCTCATGTCGTCAGTGTGGCAATGTATTTTCATTTATACTTTGTAAATGTAATATTAACAAAGGCATCTGAAACCTGAAATGGGCTGGAACATAATCGGTGCACTTTCTACTGAGATGTCTAGGCACTAACTTGAGAGGAAAACTGTATCATGTACATGGTCTAAAGATTTGTTTTCTCAGAACAACTATTTGACTTGAAAGCATTGCCTTTCCGCCAAGCACTCAATTCACAAAGCTTTCTCAGTTTTAGCAGGTGCCTTTGGAGTCTCTTCCCTGACAACTCATTAGATATTAGCTCACTAATTAACCACACTGAATTTCAAATTAACTTCATGCTCAGCTTAAGTTTGTAAAAAAAAAAAAAAACGTAAAATGAACAAACATGTAGCCTATATGGGATTGTAGTCTAAGCAAAGAACAAAACTAAAAGTAAACAAGTTTTCTAGAAATATATATTTCATTTCTTTTTAATAGTTATTTCTTCCAACAAAGTTACTCACATACGTTTTAGACATGTCCATCTATCTCTGAATGTAAGGGATGTCCGTCTGTCCATGTGTCACTCTGTCTGTCATTCAGCTGATCTGAGTTAGTATGTGTTGCCGATAGCCCGAGTGGGTGCAGTGCCAAGTTTGTTGAAAGAAGCAGAGTTGTCTTCAGCTGCTTTATTTTTTTAGTTATAATTTAGGCCACACCAATAAAATTAGTTGGTTCTCGGATTTTTTCAGGAAAAATATGGAGCGAGCGAGCGAAATAAAAATAAAAATAAAAAATGTTCTGAAAATAAATTAGCACATTCACAGTTAATGTTCATTAAAGACATTTACTCATGTGTCAAGGAAAAACTAAATGTGGCCTAATTTATAAACTTTACTTTCACACCTCACAGCACACTTTTTGTCATGCATTAGGCAATGTACAAATTCATAATTCTGTCATTCTATGTTATGTAAAGGTTTGACGGTTTGTCATTTATTTAAGAGAATCTAAGCACCAAGCAAGCTGGCATTGAGAATTGGAATTGAAATTGAGGTAGGCCTATGACATATAATGTAGACTACGTCTAGGCTGCTGTAGCCTACGTTTAAACTCATTTTGTCACAGTTCATCACAGGGCATTAGAACGTCAAAATCTAGCAATTAGATAGTGACTAAAACTTCGTGATCAGCGCAACGGAGATGAATCTTCATCAACGTGCAGTCACGTGAATCTGGAAAAGAGACTATTTTTTGCATGTGAAAGAGAAGCGTGTGTGTGTGTGCGCGCGCGAGGATGTGAGTGTATAGGCACATGCTATTCAATTATTTATTGATTGATTTTGTTGGCGAAACACTTTGAATGGGTTTTTTTCGCCTCTCAATCAATGAAATATCAAACTCACCTCCACAGAGTTGCACAAGCAGACTGCTCTCGGCACCGTGAGTACAACTGCGCAAAGTTCTCATCCTCTTTAATTTCAAAGTACTTGTCAAATGTTTTTCTCTTCTGATCAAATGTTATAATAATTGCAAACTCTGGCCTAGCAGCATCCACCGGCATCTTTCCTCTTATCGTGTCTCTTGCGCTCTGAAGTGAAAGGCGCGATTTGATTGGTTTTCGACGTCACGTGAACGCAGCATGCTTTTTTCACCAGTATAGCTATCAGCCACGGTGTTTTTTAGGTTCGTGTGAGTTCGAATTCAATTTTATTTTTATTTCATTTTGCATTTTTTGCAAGCGGCGAATCCGAGAACCAACTAATTTTATTGGTGTGGCCTTATCTGCTCAAAAATGTGTCATAAAATCGTGATCTTAAAATCAGCAATCGCATCGTAATATTTTGGGTTAAGTTCATCATTATATTCTAAAATCGTAAACTCAAAAACCCAGAAGAGACAGAGCATTGCAGTGCTATTTTTTCATCTTCATGATCTGTTTTCCTTTGAGAACAGGACGCCTGTCCTTCTCCCCTTTGGCCGTGTGAAGGTCTCTGCCTAGGTCATGCACCTGGGCTAGTGCTGGGCTGCTAAGTACGCTTCTGCAGTTTGTCATGCTGCCGACACCTCTCTTAGTCCAATGTCCTTATAATAATTGAGTTCCAACGCCCTGGAAGGGAGAACAAAATAACTTTTGTTGTAGGAGCGGTTGCCGCTGTGCTGCATGCCGAGTGCTTGCTAACGCTCCGTGTTGAATATTTAAACGGGTGCATCTTTTATGCGTCTCCATGGAGCTTTGCACCTCTTGGCCCCTGCCTAATTGTGGAGGCTAGTGCATACTCCTCACCTGCTCTGGGAGATTTGTGACTAATTCCTTTGAAGGCACCTCTTTTATTCCTCCTCTGTTACCTTGGCAGAACGAGAGAGAGAGAGAGAAAAACATATTGTTCTGTTTGCTGGTGTCATTTTCATGCCCCCTGCTTCTTTCTGAAGTTTCAAACACATTTGTCTCACCTTCTGTTGTAGGCTTTTTTTCCCTCTTAAATAACCATGAAGTGTATAGTTTGGGGGTGATTCTCAGTTGTGATGTATTATTTTAAAACAAAGCAAGGTTCGGTGAAAATCTTTGCCCAAGAGTTCTCCCTCACAGTCAGATGCGCCTTTCACCCCTGTGAAAAAAAGCTTTTGGTTTTCTTTAATCATAGATGTTCACAAATCTTCAGGCCTATTAATTCCACAAATGTCATGTGTCACCTGTTGTTGTAAACTGTCAGTAGATCTGTTTGCATACTTTTACTATGCAGTATCACAGTTTGAGACCTTTAGGTTAGTATGATCTCATTGTAGTTCTCATTGGAGTTCAATGAACATATTTGTATTGAATTTTGTGTTACACATCAAACATCAATGTTGTTGCATGGTTTCGTTGAAGCACTGTCTATGAATGTTATTCTGTCTTTTCTTGTCCATTGTTTTCTCTCCTATACTGATCCATTTAAGTGCCAATTTAGAGCTTTTAGAAAGCTGCCTGGCCAGTGTCAAAGCTAAATGTCCATGTGCTGGACCTGTGTGTGCCCTACAGGTAACAGAATGTTTGACCGGGCTCAGTGTATGGAACCCATGATGTTGGACTAGTTGGGTTGATTAGAAACTGTTCATTAAGAACAAGAGGTCTATGAAAGGAAGAAAAATGATACAAAAAACTCATTCATGAAATCCATTAAATTTTTTTCCCTGAAATTCCATTTTGTTTCCTATTCCGTCTTTTCAGACTTCCATCATTTTCATTTGTCATTCTGTGCTCTAGTCATATCAGCTGTTGAGGTCAGAGTTTTTTTTTTTTTAAATTTCCTCTGGAAATTCCATTTTCTCCATGTCTGGATTTCGTGAATCTGTCTGCAAAATTAGTTTGGGTTTTGTTTGTGCAATAATACATGTGTGTGTGAATGCCATAGCAGGCAACGCGTG
>JAGFZM010001683.1:413874-442027 GCA_017657215.1 Limnothrissa miodon | reverse complement strand
GTTTTCTTCAGTCTGAAACTGGTCATCTGATTTGGAAACCAGAAATGACACAAATAAATGTTTGTTTATAATAATAAAAAATATATCTGAATTATATTGTCTTTTCCATCAGCCTATACATGTTATTAACTCAGCATTGTTCTAATTTTTACAAATGATTTATGACTATAATGAGTATATATGATACTCTTTCATATATCAGACCACACAAAATGTATCACAAAATGGCTATTGTAGAGGGTTGATTAAAGGCGTGTAGAACTGTGTGGCGTTAATTTTTTTCTCTCTAAAATTAATCTCAAAGTCTGAGTAGAAGGTTAATGACATCATTTTTTCTGTCTGAAGCAAAGATAGCCAAACTGAATTGAAAATGTGTTGTGACACAAGGCGAGAGGCAATATAATCCATGTCTTGGTTTTATCATGTATCTCCATTTTTGACACTGCATAATGAAAACATTCTCCCTGCTCTCTGTTGAGTAAATGGACTCTTTCATTCCTGTTGACAAAGAGCCCATGACAGCATGTAGTTATTATGTTTGTCATGCCATCCATTCCACATTCATATTTCACATACAACCATTACCTTCTGAATTAAATGATAAGTCCTACAAGGAACACAAAGTCTGTTTTCTTTCTGTGTGTTATCTGTTGTTTAGCCTGTGTACTTTGTGAAAACAAAACCATGTTTGTCACAAGCATGATTCAGTAGCTTTGTTTGACATAGACCAATGATATATTCATTCATCTTAATGAGATATAGTGGAAGTGTAAACAGTGCTTGCTTTATGATTACATTGCCACAACTCCTAGTTTAGTCAGTGTTGCCTAAAATGATGGTAACCAGTAGAAATGAGCATCTAAATTCCTGTGTGTTATATCCTGTATGCAATATTCAGTTGTAGAATCATGTGTTCATGGAACGTGAATCTCTGCTTGTATGTGAGGAAATGTTCTGTATATTGGGAGACAAGTCACTGTATTGATTTTTACCAGCCTGAGTCTATGGCAGTTCTCACACTGACAGGTAGATCACACAATGACAGATGGCAGGACTGAGTTTGGACATACTGTAGTACAAGAGCAACTGGCTGTATGTAGTGTCAGTGCATGTGTTTCCTATGTGTAGTGGCACTATCCGTTTCTAACTGAATGTCATGAGGAACTCATCCTCATTATGCATGAATATAAATAGCATTATAGATATATGCATTCCCCCTTTGTTCCAATTCATGCATTATGAACAATGGGGAACTGGTTAGCAGGTGGACTGTAGGGAACAAAAGCATTCCATATATAGTAGTTCTAAAGCAGGATTTCTAGCCTGAAAATCTCTCATCTTAATTCTACGCTTTCCTACATATTGTGTCAAAAATATGAAATAAGCATGTTACACAATTATTATGAAGTCCAAGGAATATAAATTGAGTAGACCAATGAATGGACAGACCGCAGTTTTTAGATTCTTGTTCTCATTTCTCCTCATGTGCTCTATACTGTCCATTACAGCTGCACATTTTACTGTTATCCCCAGTTCCACTTGGTGGCTTGAAGTAAAGACTTTTGAGTCTGTAAAATGAGAGATTCTCTTTCAGCGGCTCAAGAAACATCTTTATAGTTTAGTTTCATTAAAGCTAGTTAAAGAGGTTGTCACTTTCCAAGCTGGTGGATCTGTTGTTTAGGGGTTGGTAGCTCCTCCCTCCTGCTAGTGGTATAGATCAATAATGGATCAATCAAATGGACATCATTGGCATTGCTGCTGAAGTTATTTAATTTCAAGCCTAATTCGGTTTAATTGCAATAGTGTTTGTGCTTGTGTGTGTGTGTGTGTGTGTGTGTGTGTGTGTGTGTCTTATTTATCAAAAAGGTGTGAGGGCTTATTTTCTAGTCTTTTTTTCTCAATCTGTTTTTAATCAATGTGCCCTGGGGAAACATACACACTTATCTCCCTCACAGTTTCCCACTCAGATCACATTTTGTCACTTTTTGCGGCTGAACGACGGCCAGATTTCTTCTCGCCGCGTTACCGCCCCCTAGGCGCCGGTGTAACTTATCTTTGATGCGAGGTGTGTCTCTCCGCAGCGGGTTCGGCCTTCTTGAACCCGGACGGCGACTCGGGCACCGAGGCCGACAGCGAGCCCCAGCTGACCTTCTACACCGACCCCAACCGCAGCCGGCGTCGCAGCCGAGGTATGCGAAATGGTAACGCCAACACAGCCTGGGGCCCCGGGGGTAAGGAGGACAGCCGCTCCGCACCGCTCACTGTGCCCCCTTCCATCCTGCACTCTGTGTCAGACGCATGAAACCCCAACGTGTCCCCGGTCACCTCCGGCACGCCTGCTCCTGCTCCCCACTGTTGTGTGATGCTTTGGTTTCTGTTTTCACTGATTGGATCTTGTTTGAATCTAAATGTTGTGACAGTGGAATTCAAGCTAATCTCACTATGAGTCCCGTAGTGCTGATTGAATTCTTGCAGTGTGTTTATTGCGTGGCCATTTTGTGGATAGCGGGTTAAAACAAGCATGTTATTGAATGCTTTCTCTGGCAGTCTGCAACAAGGCCTCTGTGCACACCATGATGCACATTTAAATCAGCCAGGTGTGCACACTGACACAGCATGCCAAAAGTGACTCCATTCCACACCTACATGTACATGTAGCCTCTCTGCAGATGTGATACTCAAATCAGTTTATCACTCATGTTAGAGTTTGTATTTGGTCTGTGTTTGTACAGCACGTCACCGAGCAGTCTGTAAATGTAGCATTTGCATTTTTAAACTTAGTCCAGTTACTACAGATGTTTTCCTCTGTGCCCCCACTTAACTAACTAGTGTGCAGTGTACTAGTATACTGTACTATCAGTATGCTGGCTAGTTCAGTAAGTGTGCTAGGGCAGGATACTGTTAGTGAAGAGACACAAGTGTGTCATTAGTGGACCTTGTGGCAGCTCTTTTTGATCTTATTTTATTATTTCATCAGTCAGTCCAACCCTTCAGTGTGTAAGCAGTAAAAGTGCTGCCACATCTCCAGTCAAGCAGGTGTTGTCTTTTCCTTTCTTATTTTTCCCTCCTAATTACAAGGCAGTCAGCTGGAGCCAAACAACACCTTTAATTAGAACGCCAGAAGGAGACACACTCATCTGAGTTTAGATGTGTGTGTTTGAACATTTAGTCTGTGATCAGCTCCTAAATGTGATGATGTTTTGGTGTTATTGTCATGCTGTTTGTATGTCTGTAAAAAGCTTCCTGGTAGAGTGTTTTTATTTTCTGTAAAAGGAAGTCAGCATGAAAAAGCAAATATGTAAGTTTGCATTGTGTCAGACCGTTATACTGTATGTCAGCTTAACTACACTGCGTAATCTCTTATTGTTTTTTTTCCTGTGTTTTTAAATATGGAAACATTATGTACAGTACAGTATGAATTGCCATGTACTTTTGATTGACTAAATATAACACAGTTCACTTTTTATCTCACTCTAACTGTTAAATAATGTGCACACTATTTAGTCAAACAACATTTGCTTTTTATATGGCATTTTAATGCGAAACTCAAATGTTCAGATTTGCATTTTGTTTTGACATGTTATTCACCAAGATCATAATGTAGATTGTGCAATTAAGGACACATGAATAAATATGTGTGTCTTTATAGACTAGTGACTTTACTTGAAATATCACATTCAACAGAAAACAATTTGCCTTTGAGGGGACACACTATATCAAGCAGTATGGACTTGTAACAGTAGTAGTTAATCAGTGACCAGTGTATCTGACTAAAGAAAAGAAGATAAAAGGGTTGAAAAAAGAATGATCCCGTTGAAATGTACTGTAGTGGGCTTTAGAAGGATTGCTTTCCTGTCAGTTGACCCATAGTCAGTGCTGTGATAGGGATGTTGCCATTGAGGCCCATAAATGTCAACCTTAAGCTGTGAGCTGAGCTGGAGAAAGAACAGAGGAATCGAGAGGACCTTTTAAAGCCATGTCACTGGAGAGCTGTGGCCTGCTGTAGAGCATGGTCAAATCAATCTGTGTGTGTGTGTGTGTGTGTGTGTGTGTGAGACAGAGATGTGTCCACTCACCACACCTGCGAGTTAGTACCCCTATGACGTGCCTGGGTGTACAGGTATGTGTGTTTGTGTCTGTGTGTTTGTGTTAACAGAACAACATCCTGGAGCTTTAGCCTGGATGAAAACATGAGAGGACAAAAAAAAAAAAAAAAAAAAAAAAAAACACAAAACAAAAAGTCAGAGCAAAATCTCTCCATCCATGATGGATATTCTCATTGGCTGCTCAGTGTTGTGTATAACAGCCTTCAGAAAGGTGTTATCTGCGCACTCATGATGCACTGATGCTCTCTCCTCTCTCTGTCTCTCTCCTCTATTTCTCCGCAACGCTCAGCACCCCTGCAGCGCTGAGGGCCCAGCCCCATGCCCCCGGGGGCCCTGGTTTGATGCAGTGGCCCTTTCATGGTCTCTGAGGCCAGATGTGAGGCTGTTTGTAAGCGACTCCCCTGTGAGGTTCCCTGTGAGGTGATGCAGTGGGTCGAGAGCAAAGGATGGTGCTGGTTGTGGTAGCAGCGATAGGAAATGAAGCCGAAAGTTCACCCAACTTCACAGCTTTGCTTCTGCTCAGTGATGGACTATTCTCTGACCTCCCCACCCTCTCTCTCTCTCTCTCTTTCTGTCTGTCTCTCTCTCTCTGTGTCTTTCCGTGTGTGTGTGTGTGTGTGTGTGTGTGTGCACGCGCGCCTCTGATCAGCAGGCTCCCCGCGCAGCCCCGTCAACAAGACCACCCTGACTTTGATCAGCGTGGTGAGCTGTGTGATCGGCCTGGTCTACTCCTCACACCTGGCCTGCACCCTCACCGTCAAAGTTGTCCTCCACGTCCCAGAGCACCTCATCGCCGACGGTAAGGTCACAACACCACCTTGTCTCTCTGTGTTTGTGTGTGGAGGCACATGTGTCTCTGAGTGTGTGTGTGTGTATGCGTGTGTTTATTTAGCTGCTGTCACCGGTCCCAACCCACAGTGCCACATAAAGCCAAATGTTCTCCATCCAGTGTCTCGTAAGGGACCTCAACAGCTGTGCTTTAAAGGCATCAAAGCACATTCAGGCCAGGTCATGGGGAATGACACACACACACACACACACACACACACACACACCGATACACACCGTATTTAATCATCCTTTCACATTGTGTTGAGTTGTTTGTGTGTGTGTGTGTGTGTAGTAATGTGGTTTGTTCTGTCTGTGCTCTGCCTGTTAATGAATGTCAATGTGGCACCTGCAGTTAAGTATTGCTGGCCAAGCCCTCACTCTAGGCTCAGTGGAATTGTGCAGCCATCACGGGAGGCTACATAGCCCCATAGATTACTGAGACTGGCATTGCTCATCTGTCATTTTGTCTACCAAGCCAAGGACTTCTGCTCCGAGATTGCTGCTTTGGGCTAGATTAACATTTAAACAGGCTTCTAAGAGAGGAAAAAAGAAGTTAGGAAGAGATACCACTATAATAAAAAAAAAAACATTTGAAATGTGACTATAAATGTCTTTATGACATTATTTGATTAGATTGAAAGTCACACAGCGATCTGATAAAAGAAATATTGGCGGGGTTTAGAATAAAATATTGCATTGAAGTCCCACAGCTGCATGGAAGCCTTTAACTCAGTTAGAGAGATGGCGCCAGGGTGACCGGGTCATGTCTATGCAGCTTTATCTTTACAGTCTGGGTCCAGTAGACTCTTGCTCCTTTAACTTCTAGACTCACAAACACGCACACACACAGCCTTATGATACAGACAAGGGGAGAAGCAAGTTTTTCTTTTGTTTAATCCTCAATTTTGAGTGGGTCTTTTAATACAAATATTTACATAATGGAAAATGTAATGGACCATTTATGATGCAGCTTTTGCATATCAAAAACACATTTGAGGTGGTAATATATCTGTAAAGTATCCCACTCATGCCACTGATGCCACATTCCTTCTAGAACATATACAGCATTCATGTCGGACAGAATTAACATAGAACTTACTAGTTCTGAATGGATGTTTCACAGAATGACAGAAATAGGACGAAAAAGATCTTAAAATAAATTCATGTTTGTGACCTGTTTTAATAAATGATAAATGAATGAATAAATAAATAATGATAATTTTGAAATGAATAGGAAAACAAAAATATTTTGTAATCATGTGAGCCATCTCAGTTATGATGCATGGAGTGCAATAAACAGGTTTGTAAGAGAGTATGTAAGAATTTATGTTTGAGAATACAATAATTATCGTGATCTTCTCAAGCACACAATAAAGGTCTAGCGCCAAGAGAAATCTAAGGTGTGAACTGCATCCATGGTTTTAGACGAGGTAGTAGGTCACTGAGCACCATCACAGTCTGGGGAAGAGATTTATTTAAATGTCATATAGAAGGAATGTTCAGCAGACCTGGTGGCATGAGAAACTTTGAGAAACTAGGAGAGAACAAATGTACATTAAGTATGAAGGTGGTTCCTATTTATATAGCGCATTTCATACACAAAGTAGGCAGTTCAAAGATAAAAATAAAAACATAGTGGATAAAATAAAGTAAGAAAAGAAACAAATTAGATTAAATGTTACACCTAGGGTATAATTAATAAAATACAGAGAGTAAAAAGTTAAAAAGAATAAAAAGTTAGTCATTGATCATTAAGAGAAAGCATCGGAGAAAAGTTTGGCCTTAAGTTTGGTCATGCACTGGCAGGGCCGGTTCTAGCCCATTGGCTGCACTAGGCGATATTGAGATTTTGCAGTCGCCTTGGTGGCCTGTAGTAAGGGCCGGCCCTGTGCACTGGCCAGCTAGCCCACAGACAGAGCAGTGCAGTTACAGCCTACTGTTGAGCAAATTAAAGAAAATTCAAATCTATGTACAAGATGACAATTTGTTTGTGAATCAAAGAATAGAAAGCTGTGATGATGGGTTGCTGACTGACAATTTCATAGGTGTGCAGATGACATTGACTAAACCTGAGTTCCCAGAGGGGAGGTTGCATTCACCACATACTGTTGTATGTATTTAACCAGGAAGTGACACAAATAGTGTACTGTATAATGCATGCAGTGCGTTTTCACAGAATATTTTCCTAATTGTGCGTTTCAATTCAATTCAATTCAATTCAATTTTATTTATATAGCGCATTTTTACAAAAGGCATGTCACAAAGCGCTTAACACAAGAGGCCCAATGAGCAACAGGGGCAAGGAAAAACTCCCTCGCAGCGTTTTTTGTTTTTACTTGTTATGGTTTGCGTTTGCACTTGATTCAAACGTTGTGTCATGATGAAACACTGCTCTGACGTTGCTGCTGCTGAATTTAGACCCAGCAAAGAGGAATGACATAAAAATATCAAGGCGTTTCAGAGGGCTTCAAGTGCCTCTTTCCAGCGGGTTAATTGCTTGTTTATTTTTCATTTGTCACTGTGCCACTGAGCCAGTGACCATGACCAGTGTAGGGAAGGCAGATTGCAGTGCCTCAGCAGAGCACTCTGGGACATCACAAATGTTCCATGGCTGAGCTGACAGCCTAGCATCCCTTTGAGCCAGACTCATGGCCTGA
Organism: Limnothrissa miodon; assembly: GCA_017657215.1. Classification (NCBI taxonomy): domain Eukaryota; kingdom Metazoa; phylum Chordata; class Actinopteri; order Clupeiformes; family Clupeidae; genus Limnothrissa; species Limnothrissa miodon. The sequence goes on along the minus strand of JAGFZM010001683.1, from coordinate 434,433 downwards.
AAGCCACGCTCATCGGTGTTGTCACTCCTACTTATCCTACTAGCATCCTAAAAGGCTGCGACTTTCCTGAGAAGCATGAAATGACCAGTTGATGGGAATGCGAATAGCACCTCATAAGCAGAAGGTTTACGTGCTGCCACAGGCACTGTCGGTGTTTAACTGGGAGGCTTTGCATGCTGCCACCTTGTTGCTGCCAGCGAGATCATCCATGAGCTTTAGCACTGCGTGGTTATGTGGCTGGGCTGAGTGTGTGCTCTTCCCTCCCTCCCTCCCTCCCTCTAACACCGGGAGTGAACCCTGATGTCTGCCTGACGTTGACTGGGAGTCTGTCCTTTTGTTTGTGAAGATGTGCTACCTCTGTTGCCAGCTCCTATATTGTCTTTTAAATGTGCTGTTTGTATACTGTGGTGACTTCTTCCAGACTGACTCTGTCACGCTCTCCATTGCCCCCTTCAGGCTCCAGGTTTATCCTGCAGCAGGGCAACCAGCTGGATGCGTCAGACTGGCTGAACCCAGCCCAGGTGCTGATCTACTACCAGAATGAAAGCGGGCCCTGGATCAATGAGCTGTGCGGGCGGCGGCTGCTGGACCCCTGCGAACACCAGTGTGACCCAGAGACAGGTGCGAGCGTCCAAGCAAACACATGACAATCAATTCTCATACACACTCACATGCACACTCACACTAGTGCTAAAACCCGTACACGCAACCCTCATTGAAATTAATGCTGAGCACACACGCACATAGACACACACACACACACACATCCCTTGCTCACTCAAATGCTTAAACACACAAACACACACACACTCACACACAGAGACACACACACACAAACATCCCTTGCTCACTCTAATGCTTAAACACACACACACACACACACACACACACACGCTCATACAGACACACACACAAACATCCCTTGCTCACTCTAATGCTTAAACACACAAACACACACACACACACTATACAATCCCAATACACACACCCACACCAACACACATATAAGTCACATATATGGAGTTACATTTTTCCTCTTTTATGAGGAAGCAGTAGGACGACATTGAGCACAGAGCACACAAATTATATTCTGAGGAAAAATGAAAACAAGAAAAACGTAGTTACTCTTCCAAACAGGTCATTACTCTCTCTTGATCAACATCCACTTGTGCGTGTGCTCAAAATTTTTGTCGCTCTCACTCAACATTCAGTGGAGATCAGTTTTCACTGGCTGATGATAAAGTTGGGGTTGGACGGAATTCATTAACGTTCTTTGTCACTTCACTTCAGTGACAGTGAACAGCAACTAATTCCATTCACAAATCTGCTATGTATCGATTTGCTTAGTTTACGACATGTTTTGCATCAGAGGATAAATAGTTTTTGTGAGGGCATGTGAGTGAACCTGAAAGAAAGGGGTTTGTTTTTGAACAGACACATTGGAACCCTTCTAAGTTTTTTGTATTCAAATTCCATTTTTCCTCGAAATTGAATTTGTGTGCTTTTTTTAATTGACCCTTTTTTTTTTTAAATGCCCTTTGACACTTTCCCTTATGTCACTCTTGCATGGTGAAGTACACTTTCATCATGTGGCAGATGAACCAGGTATTTCCATCAGGCCGATGAGTCGGCATTTATGTAATTAGCCTTGGAAACAAGAAGCGTGTGATATAAATATTCCCACACCAGGTGTTCTCTGGAGGAATGCTGCTCTGTCAGCAGAGCTGCACGCACCAAATGTTCTTCTTGCCTCCTTCCACAAGAGTCACTGTCTACAGCAAGTCACCATTGCAGCACGTCTTTCATAAGATGCCCCTCTAGGCAGTTTGGAACAGGGACTTAGCCACCACCCAGACTGAGTTTAATTTGCAGCCGTATCCCAGGGTGTGTCTCCAGAGCGAGCAGTCTGGAGTAATGGACGCTAAAGCGCTCCGCTGCTAAGCTGTTTGTGTGCTGAAGAGAGGGTAAAGCGGGGCCCCTGAGGCCTGCCGATGAGGCCTGTTGGGGGGTCTGTTTCAATTGAAATCTCAGTGTTAGCTGGACTGTGTTTTCTGAGGAGTTCTCAGGGACCTGAGGTTTTTGAATGGGTCTTTTGGAAAGTCCGGAAGGAGCTCGGTGATGATGACATCATAACACAGCCATTCTGAAGTTTATAGATTCAGAAAAATGCCTCACCACACTTCATTTTTGATCAATATAGCCACACACACTTGTCTCATCAAGTAGTGACCACAAGAAATGGTTATATGTGTTCTATGAGCATAACTAGAATATGTGCTTTGACATGGTTCTTAAATGAGAAAAAAACACAAATGAAAAAATACATAATCAATGGCATTCGAACACTTGTAGTAAGGTATAATGAAACAGGTGTTCACAGGTCCCCTGTGAACTGGCATGTAAGATTATTCTCTGCCATCCTTTGCCATAACCTGACTGAATCCAAAAATCTGGCCTGACACATCTTTTGATGGTCTTTTAAAACACCCACACTGTTCCACAGAACTCTGAGGACCTTCATCCTTTGCCTCAGAGTTAAGGCTTAATGCTCAACCTGTGGAGGCGAACTGAGTGTCCCTGCCATTCATTAGCATGGCCCTGGCTGCACGAGTTTAAGATTGCTAGGTGCTTTTTACAGATATCCTGTCTGTAATCAGCAGTGGGCATCCGTCTTCTCAGTGAAGTCATTTCTTGACAAGTTATCGCCCATTTGGATCCATAATTCAAAAGGATGATGTCCCTGACGAGACCACTGAATCACAACTAGGAGCAGCAGGGATGACTGCTGAACAACATGGAGAAGATGAGTCTAAGTTGCGGGTGCACTCCAGTAATTGCACTGTTCTCCCTCCATGCACTGCAGTCTTAATGAAAGTCTTGGGCAAGATAGGAAGACACCGGGAAACTCTGAGACAGCTTCAATCAAACCCAGAGCAGATGCTGATGAAAGCAGCGATAGGTTATGACAAAAACAGCAGCCCTCACCAACATGAAAAGAGGCTGCGAGTTTCATCCACAACGGTGCGAATGGGGGGTGGTTGGGGGGCTGTGGGGGTAGGGATGAGGTCTCTGCGGTGAGTGGCAGCTCGATATGCCACAGCTTTATGGGACCCCAACCAGGGCAACTTCCCACTCGCCCTCCAGCCCAAAGCACATTTATTAAGACAGGAACACGCTGTGCTGGCACTCAGGCTCTCCCTGCCGCCCGATCCCTGCACTTTAGCTCCATTAATTTCTACCGCAGGCTCTATCTGGCGTCGTGTTGTGAAGGGAATTAAGCGTTCATTAATAAACAATGAGACTTTCAGTCAGAAGCCTGTGTTTTTTTTTTTCTTCAAATAACATGAACTCAAATATATTACAAGAAATGTTTGAACTAGCTAAAAACTAGCTTAGTTTTTCTTTCATTTACATTTTTGCTCCTTTTACATTCCTTAGTGTCATGTCAAGAGTGTGGTTGCCCAGGTTACTGGCATCAGCTGGTATTAAACAAATGTGTTTGTCCTACAGCCTGACAGCACATAAGTTGGTATCATGAAGTGCATCCGCAGCCAAAGAGCAGTGCTTTAATGCAGTTGCATGTTGTGCTTTTCCACAGGCACGTGCCTTTAATTAGCCGCTAATTTTATGCTTGTCAAATAAACAGACTTGCTCTCTCCCGTGTGGCCAGTCCAGCAAGGAAAATCTTTTCTTTGGCTCATTCTCCCAGACAGGAAATCTCTGTGTTGTATTTAACTTTCATTTATTCCACATATTTACTGCCACAATTCATTTTGTATAATTTATCAAGAAGATCTTGGACACCTATTGATGTCTGAATCAATTATGTATATTTACAAATTAAGCAGTTCAATTAAGGTTTTCACATTCTTGCTTGCAGTGTCTCTTGTGATTGCTGGTGATCCATTAACAGTTGTCCATTTCTTGTGATGCATACTGTTCACGTATTACAGATTGAATTGTGTTCATTGTAGACAACTGCATTCACTTCATTACCTCAGTACCAACTCATGTCTTAATTAATGGTGCTTACAAATAATACCTGTATATTTATAGAGATGACTGTATGTCAAACTAAATAGCAAATGACAGGTCCATTGTGCACACATACTGTGCAATTGCTCAGCTTTTTCCAGCAGTTTGCCTCTTGCACATCAACATACATCAACAACAAGTCCTACAGAAGTTAAATAAATGCCAAGACCTTAGTGAAAGTGAGCACATTTCTTTCGTTTTCTGGTGCCAATCCAAACAAATAAATGATAGAATAATGGAAACTGTATTTTCCTCTTATATTATTTTGTCATTAATGGTTGGTAATCTAAAGGGGGTGACTCACATGAAAACATGAAATCCTGTTACAGTATGTGTTATATTCTAGTGAGTCAATCCATGATTTTACAGATTCATTCATCTGGAAAATGTGTTCAATTTGAGTGGGTGGCATGTAAGTGTGAGGTAAAATATATATACAATACTTAGTCTGAGATATTTTTTTATTTTTTTTATAGGTTACATTTTTTCTGTTTTAAAAAGAATATAGACTATTAACTTTCAATCTATATTGAGCCTATCTACTAGACTTTTGTTAACTCCACACACACACACACACACACACACACAGCTATTGTATTTGTATGGCCTGCTTCAGAGAGACTAAACCTCCAATGGAACAATCTAATTAAGATGACAGCTGTGAGCAGCCACTTTACTGTCGTGCTACACAGTCAGCATTGTTTTCACACCCACTTACTCTTAGTGAATGATTCCTAACATGGAACCTCAAAAGGCAAAGCACAAAAATGGGTTATGTACAACAGAGGACACATACTTCAGTTATCCCTATTCACTTTTTTTGCAAAATATGCAAGGAGAGCAAATGTAATGCAATTACTGAATATAATCTCACCGTTCCTATCTGGCTGACATTTCCTGTTCATTTAAGATACCCTTCTACTCTGGGCAGGGACAAAAGAAAGTGTCCTTCCATTCCCTTCCAGATTAGTTACACCTTCACTAGCACACAAAATAGATTCATTTGGTATTTTTACACGGAATTAAATTCTGGGATTATGGAATTAGATGGCTGTAATGTCAGAATATTGGAAGCACGGTGATGATGGGAGAGGGAGCCATGGGTGTGCGATTTCATTACATTTTCTATAATGATTTATCCATTGGACTTGATGAGGAAACTGTGCTCCGCCTTGGGAACCACTTTGCTCCCACCTCCTCCAATAATTCTTTCTACTGGGACCCCTTGGCGGCCATTATACCTTACATAATGCTATTGATCTTTGCCTACATAAGGATTACGTTGCACAGTGTAGCGTTGCACAGTGTAGTGGCATTGCAAAGATGATAGATTGAAAAGATGTTCCCCAAACATCACATTGCATATCTTCCCACCTCCATCCCCCTCCTCTAGGGTGCTCAACATCCCCTTTGCCTGTCTTTTCTTAACAACCACTCTCAACAGCAACCCCCCCCCCCCCCAACACACACACACACACACACACACACACACACACACAAGCAGTTTATCCACCTCACACATTCAGTTCAATTCAATTTATATGGAACTTTTACAATAGTTTTTGCTAATGGTGCTTTACAACAAAATACAGCTTTGATCAACAGGAGAAAAGAAACTCCCCCTGTCTTTTTGTTTGTTTGTCAAGCGAGAAATCTTGGGAGGATCTTCAGGTGCTGGATCTACTACCAGGCTACCTGAATAAAATTCAAGATATTTAAAATAGTTTAACACATCAGGCTTATCTTTACAAACTAGTCATTGAACAAACCTCATGACACAGTTCTTAACCAAATAGTCTAAGAAGTAGTCTGTTAAAACTACTGCTACTCTAACTTAGCCTACTTAACATAGTTGAGAGTGTACAACGTAAAATTAATGTCCTTAGCTGCAACATTCCTGCAGCTCATCCTGCTTACATGACAATTTGCGACTTTGCTACTTGTCTTGAAAACTCGGTATTAACATGAATTGCACCGTTCTTGTACAATACAATACAAAACATTCTTTAATAGGCTACATAATAGGCCTACATCTCGTCTTTAACATCTAACAATAACGTTAACGTTAGAGCAACAAGCTACCAAATATGAACAAAACACAGGCTGAATCAATCCCTATTTTAAGTTTGAATCAATCCCTATTTTAAGTTTGGAAATATAATTACGCAACACACTGGCCTGTGTACGTTCCTGTTTGAGAGATCTTCAACAGCTTGCACCTGAGATTTTTTAATAGGCACGGGCTCTTCCACCTTCTCAAACTGGTGCATCCATGGAGGTATTATGGGGCGCATCTATCCCGCCTCTGACATCAGCTTCAACTCGCGAGGTTCGCCACCTACGTTAGGGGAGCACTCTGCAGGCTATAAGAAACATTGCTGCCTGTTCGGCTGTGTGTAATTGATTGATCACACAGGTAGAGTTTGAGCTGATGAAGATCAGATAGATAAAATGGATTTTCAGCGTGTGACATTGGAGATATGGCGCTTGAGCGTGTGAAGACAGTCAAATGAGTGTGTCTCACGCTCAATGCGTGTGAGTCGGCAGCCCTGCCACTGGTGTACGGTACATAGAGATAGTGATGGAGTGGAGGGGAAATGGAAGTAATGGTAGTAGATGTCATCTGCGCTCTGACAGCAGGCATCAGCTGAAGAGAGAGTGACGGCCTCATGCAGTGATGGCTCAAATACGCCTCCATGATTAGAGGGGCTGATGGGAAGGTTCTGTGCCATGTGGGCTTTGCTTCTCCTCGACTCAATTTTCTCAGCTCACCTCAATCCAGTCTAACATGACATGATAGGAGAGAAATGGACATAGCGCAGGGGTCATGGGGGTCATTCAGTAGCTGAACCCTGCTCATATCACTGCAATCAGTCTGGACTGATGGCTATTGCAATGAGAGCACATTTGGTATTAAGATGTTTTAGGCCGATCATGGTGCGCCAGCAATTAAATCCCCAAAGGTGCTCCTCACCTCACTCATGTCCATATGCTACAGCAAGGAGCAGGCATTAACATGGCAGTTCTGCAGACTGCACAGCATCTGCCTCACATCAGCTAGAAACAGCTCACAAATATGCCTGAGGTGTTTTTGAGATACTCTTGATAGCAAAATGGTTTATAATGTATTTTTTTTCCTCTCTTTTTTCATACCTAATATAACAGCTCAGACATTCTCTTTTGAATGCCTCACACTCGGAGTCCTGGAATTGCTTTCTGTAAGTGGAATAGCCACTTGGTCTGCCCGGGACATGGCCATTAACTGCCATTAGGGAGAAGCTATAGAGTCAGGAAGTGGTAGGTGTGATAGCAGCAGTCCTAACTAATATTCCCCACTAGATCGCTCCCTAAAGCCTGACGTGGTAATTAAGACTCATTACATGTCTTTGTGGTGCTTTTTAATGACAATGTCATGATTGATATGCCTTGTTGCTATTTTCCCAGGTGAATGTCTCTGTTTCGATGGCTACATGCGAGACCCTGTACACAAGCATCTCTGTATTCGTAACGAGTGGGGCCCAAACCAGGGGTAAGGCTTGAAGCTTTTTTTCATAGAAACGTAAATGACTTCTTTAGCATGATTTTAGATATGCAAAGGTGTTGTTTTGAAAAAAAAAGATACTTTCCCTGAATTCAAGGACTTCAACATAAATAACACTGAACTCAGAAAAAAATGCAAAAAACTTTCTGGCTGCTGAAGTGTTCTAAACTTTGGCAAGAAGTAGCAGATGGTATGCCATTTTGACAGTAAATGCTGAAATGTTTTGCATAGTCAGGAACCATAAGGGGTATAAAGGTCCTGGTGGTCACATTTTAGCACATCCCCAAACAGATGGCATCTTGTTAAGGAGGTGAAATCGTAAAAGCAAATCAGTGCATACATGGGCGCCTCTTATTACCAATTAGTTTAACAAATATTGTATGAGCGAGCCACCGTATGGCTGGAAACTTGATGTTCCAATCCGTTAAGTGACTTTTGAGAGCATTTAAATCTAAACTTATGTAACTCTCTTTAACCTTCTGGGCTCCCGTCAGGCAGAGTTTTATATGGATTCAGATGCTAATGGGATGTCATGCTGTCGAAAAGTGTGTGTAATGTGGACCGGTGTTAGGTGGATGTGTCACTCCGAAATGTTTTGATTTCGAAGGGGAGGTGAGAAAAGCCTTGGCAATTTAATTGGGTGGGAGATTGAGGTGATGATGGCTGGTGCGATGGATCTGATAATTAACGCTTCGATCGAAACAATCAGGAGTCTCACCATTGGGAGGCACCAGGACTGGTGATGGAGTGTGCATGCTCATTAGGTCTCTCAGCATCACCAAGGTGCCAACGGCTTTTAATTGGGTCAGACTCCCTTGGGTGGAAAAGTCACAAGAAGGTCTAGTGTCCAATGTGCTATTTGAAGCTGAGAGGTGATGGCACATGTGCATTTGCCATTTCTCTCATTTCTTGGTTTTTAAATGTCCTACCTGGTCTACTAGACATATTATATATCGCCTGCATTGTGTCTATTCTCATTCTTTATTTGAATCTCATCCTCTTTTGTCAATCAAGAAATGTAATAAAAGACACAGGATGTGGTGGTAATCCCATTTGTGCTGAGCTTGTGCATGAACATCTTATAAACTAGCGAAGAATTAGCTAGTGGTTTTGCCTGAAGTAGCCTAAAACAAGTAAGCTTTCAGCATTGCTGCTGTTGAGAGATGTGACACATCCACCCAGTTGTGGGCATACTGACCTCCATCCACTTATGAATGCAAGCACACACCAGCCTCTCCCTCACAATAAGACTGGCTCCACACAAGGTGTAGAGTTATGGGTGCTGTCCTGTTTATTTAGATTTATTACATTTGTTGTTTTGTTGATTTAGATGTGTTGTTGTCTTGTTTTACTTTTCATTGCATAACTTCTTGTAACATTTTAAAAATGATTTTACTTTATGAATCGAAGCTTTAGTTTTAAACTTATTGATAGAAAGGATTTACTGAAGCATCCTACTGCAGCATCAAGTCATTTTCTGCAGGGGTGTCCGCACAGAGCAAGGAAGACATACTCTATATACAAAACAAGGTTGCTGTCAGAATTTTAATTATGATGGTGACGGAAATGTAAGAGGTGGCTGGTAGTATTAAAATATCCCAAATTACAATTAAAAAGTGCATATAAGTACTGTAGTTGAGCATGATTTCAAAGAGGTGGCAATGTGGCAACATCTTAAATTAGGGTTCACATATGTATATATGTACATACATGTGGTGCTTTAATATAACATGATAATAATAATAATAATAATAATAATAATAATAATAATAATAGGTGTTGCCACATTTCCAACTCTTCAAAATCACCATTAACTAGCAGTTTATTAGCAGGCAGATTAGAGAACAGATACTTTTTATTTTTGACTTTCCTTTGAGAGAACCTCCAAGTCATTGATTAACTATTGCGTTGCTTAGAATCAGCAAAACACTGTGGAGAGACTACTGTAACAGAAATGAAAAGCAAATGGTAGTAAATATTACAGATACAATTTACAGATTTACAAATATGTTGTAAAAAAGCTTTAGCGTTTAACTTTGTGCCTGCAGCTGAACCACACCCATGAGAATATCCCAAAACAACCTCACTCACACTTCTTTTATATGGCTTTAGTAATAAATGACTAGCAATAATAATAACAGCTAACAGATGGATAGTGTGTTTTAAATTTAACATGGTAATAAGCGGCTAATGGTGAATATGTGTACCCAAAGTACTTTCATTCGGCCCCTATATATCCAAATGAATGGGTATATATCCAAATGAATGGCGATATATCTAAATGATATACGGTTCGTTCTGACTTTGAGCATATTGTGCAAATCCTTGTTTACAAAGGATTTCAGTTTCATAACTCTGCCAGCTGTATGTTATGAATAGCCAGAATACATTTCTGTGGGAGGACTTTTGAAATGATGTTTCTCCTCCTCTAAAACTTTCTGGTATACCCCCTGATCTAAAGAGTAACCGGCAATGTGCCTTGTGTCTTTCTCAGGCCCTGGCCATATACCATTTTCCAGCGCGGGTTTGATCTGGTGATGGGAGAGCAGCCATCCGATCGCATCTTCAGGTGAGACAGAGAGCTGAGAAGGCATTTCATCTTGTTCTTGGAGCCAGCTTTGGTACTGTGACCCATCCCAGAGGTCACAGCTTTGGGGGAAACTAAGCATGAAATGATACCACATTTCGCTTCATAGTGCACCACAGCGAAATAGTTTCTTATGGTTCTTTTTTTTTGAAGGAGTGGGGGGTGGGGATAGGGGCTTAAAGCCACTGCTTGTTTCACTGGCAGCCTGTAAGACCATATACTATACAAGAAAGAAATGCATTATGTGTTAATACATGTTATGTTGCTATGTGCAGAAATGAAGAGCCCTTGAGACTACTGTAGTGGAGTGTCTGGTGACTAATTCAGAATGGTAATTATTTTCTGAGAGGAACTGTATGTTCCTAAGGTTTGAGTCATTTAATGAATCCTCTCAGCAAACACAGGCTTGACAAGAGGGAATAAAAAAATATACTGTATAGGAAAGGTTGAAATAGGTTACCTGGCTCCTGGATCAGCCCCTTCCTTTATTCTTTTGATTTTGACCAGTGGGCCTTGTCTGAAGGCCTTCTTCTATTTAGATACTCCACGTATGACAAAGACGCTTGTCTTCCTAGAACTGCAGAAACAATTTCACTCTTGCTGCTATCTGAACCAAAACAGGTGAAAAAATGAGTTTCTATTCAGCCTTGACTTACCATGGGTTGACTAGCTACCATAAAAACTGCACACACAACTGTGTGTTGCAGCTGTATGTCAAGTAGGTATGGGGATGCTTGTGCCTTTCAGTGTCTAATCAGAAGTGAACATGATGGGATGGAGTCATGTGATGGCAGTGGATTAGCACCAGGAATTCAAATAGAGTCACAGTCGACAGTATGAGGACAGAATTATATAATAGTATAATAGGATAGAGTATTCAGTACTCAATGGATTTGATGTGTGGAGGTTTGTTTTGGGGATTAAATAATGTATGTTATAAAATAATATAATTTATTGTAAATATAATGAAGCAAAGAGTTTGGGTTGCAGGAAAGAAATGTATGCTGAGACACTTGCATTACCTTATGCACTCCATCCCAACGCTGTGGTATTAGGAATTCTTTCTGCATGTATCTTTCTTAGATAGACTACTGTTCTGCATTTAAGATGTTTCTTTGTAACATTCTGTCACTCTGCATAAGGTTAATGACATTTTTCTTCCTCACTGACTATGCATTATACAAATCTTGCCATGTCTACTGTGTGAAAAGTGTGTTGCATTTACAGAGTTTCCGGATGCGTTTATGAATGATGAACAGTCACTGTATATTACAAAATGAGAGCCTAACTAGAGAAATAATATAACTTTAATAGACTTATCCTGCAGTAATCACCTGCAGGAATCCATCACTTGGGAGCTTTGGTTCCTCATAGAGGTGGAAACAGGGAAGGTAATTGAAGGGACATAATTAAGATTTTCTTTTTATAGCAGTTTAATCATCTCATTTCGAAAGTCACTCTTAATGCACTCAGGGCCATGGAGTCCTCTTCCCTTTGTTATGCTAAGTCTGCAGCTATTACATGCAAATCAAACAACGTGGAAGTAAACTGTCCTTTAAAAAAGTTCCATCAAATAATTAATCGGGTCTTCGGTGAGTGAGATAGTGTTGTTAACCTAACATTGTTGCCAACATTGAGTTGAAAAATATGAAAACTATTGGTGAATTTCTCAGATGTGTTGGACCATAACCGTAGCTCATGTCCTCAGGAACATTGGTATACACTGTTACTCTATAGCCCTTATTCTCTCAGTCAGAGTTTGTGCTCCACGCTATTTAGACGAAGAAATGCACAAACACAAGCTGGCTCAATCAAAAGTTTGTACTCCAAGTTATTTAGACTAAAAAATACACTAATTCAAGCTGGCTTGTATCACCTGCTTTAGATGTCCTTTCCTCTTACCCAGACATCTGTTGTTGAATTGAGTTGTAATTGGTTGAAACAGCCCTTTATCAGTTGTCCTTGCACATGTCACCGCTAAGCCAATCTTCGCCCACACAGTTGACATTGAAGAGGTAAATCTCTGATCATCCTTCCAACAGTTTGCATCTGATGAATGGCGGCTGTGTCTAAGGGCAGAATGGGCCTTAAACCACCAGTACATTTTTATTGCACACACATTTTGGCATTGCAGGAACTTGTTGGTTTGTGTTGTTTTTTATTCTACTTTAAACAAGTGTCCATCAGGTTACATGGGTTAGGCCTACAGGACTTATTCCGCAAAAGTTTTTGTTGTGTTATGTTGTGTTGGGTAGCTGACCAAAGTATCTGTGTTTTTGCATGTGAACTATAAAGCTATCAGTTGATTATCAGTTGATTCCATCAGCATGTGGCAGACTAGTGTGAGCTTTAGATTTGATAGGTTCTCTTAAACCTCAACATTTATGATCTGACCCAAGAACTGGCTCTATGGTACAGTATGTCCAAAATGTTCATACACAAAGAATAACAAGTTCATACAGGAAACTCGGGTGACGCTGCAATTAGGCTGTGGTGCGGACCAATCAAGCCCGCTCCGAAATCCCGCGCTTGTTTGAATTCACTGTGGCGGTAGAGACGTCGACGCAGCTCCGGCCACGCTGCTTCTTCCGAATTGCTCCCTCCCCCTCCCCAGCTCCACCTGTCTAGATCTGCTCAGGATAAGGGGGATCTGTTTATTTATTGCTTGTTTTGCTTGTGACATCAGTCACAGTATAAATTCGTATTTTTGCAGCAGCTTTATTCATGCAGCTTCACAGTTGGCAGCAGCAGCCTGAGCAGATCTAGGACGCCATGACCAAGCATACTATCCTGTCTCTACACCATCAAAACCTTGAATATTAATTCTGAGAGTTTCCTGTCTGAACTAACATTACAATTTTAATAATGTATGGAATCCCACTTTTCCTCCCAGTCCCACTGATAGACCATTGTAGCCATGAGGCATCACACAAAAGGGATTTCATGAAAATCATTTTCCAGGAACAGGAAAATTCAGGCTTCAGGATTCAGGCTTATCCAGTAATTCATATCCATGAGATTATGGACATTTGACCTCTTGCCATCCTCAATCATTCCATGCAGATGTGTTACATTATGTTTGTGAAAGATTTGTTCGTCCCTTTAGCATCCTAAAAAGCCCATACAAGGGCATAACCTGACATTGATGAGTTTTTGCATCACTGACTTTCATCAAAACCAGAAATTACTCACTGAGGCCACCAATTTCAATTAAATTCATTTGAAAAAGCCCTAATATATTCCCCTGCTGAAAGACCAGAGAAATCACATATAGTGAAAGGCATGTGACAGGATATTAAAAAATAGAATGTGCCAGCCCAACACAGATTCTGAGAGAGTGCACCAGTGTGGCAGAAATATAGAAACATTCAGTAGGCTATAATATAGAACACAACAAATAGAACAACAAATGGCAGTCTCTCAGATTAGGTTTCTAGCAGCAGTAGGTACTCAGGGTTTCCTCAAGGTCTTAAAAAGTCTTAAAAAGTCTAAAATTAAAAAATAATAATTTTAGGGCCTTAAAAAAGTCTTAAATTCACTGTTCAAGGTCTTGAATACTTTTTCACCGGTCTTATTCTTCCGACGTCCATGTAAAACTCAGTTTACTTTTATTCCTGTTCTTGTTTTTGCTTAATAAAACCTAATAAAATAATTAGGTTTCATTGTATTTTTTGCTGTCAAATAAAAACAAAACGCAGGAATATCTTTAAATAAATAATAATATAAAAACCTGTCGTTATTCATTTGAATATGATCATACATTTCATGGTTTCTTTCCGTTTACACCAGGGGTACTCAACTAGAAACTTGAAAGGTCCACTCATAAAATTTTCAATCTTTCCAGGGTCCGGAAGAGTGATGGTTTAAATATTTTTAACCGAAAAAAAATGCAGTAACCCCAAAAGGAACATTTCAACTATGCACAATGTTAGTTGGCTTTCAGTGTTGTTGGTAAGGCAGTGAAATGCATTTAGCCTTTTTAACAGCAGATTTAATTTGGTCCAATAAATTAGAGGAATTCAGTTTGTCTTGCGGCAGTGGAATCAGAGAGGGATGTTATCTTTTTGAGTTCCTTCAAACATAGCAATTGTAGCCTACTTCATTCATACACTTCTTCACAATTTCTGCGTCAGAGAACGGTTCTTTGTGCTTGCCTAAAACCCATGCCACTCGAAGTGAAGGTTTCAGTTGCATGCTCATATGTTGTGTGGCTGACCTGCGTGTTGCTTGGTATGATGCTCTCGTCTGGCTTTAGTGGAGTGGAGTTTAGTGGATTCTGTTGTTTAAAGGGAACAGCCACATTACGGAAATTCAGTCCACGTTTTCACTGCTACTTTTCACTCCGCTGTATCTACACAAAGGGAGGCACTAGCGTACATGTTGCACACAAGACAAGCCAAGACATGGCTATACGCAAGTTATCTCTCATGATTGACTTCGTTTAACACTGCCACCGATTGATCACTGACGACTGTTTCTCCGGCGGCAGCTAAGCAAAGTTATCAAGAAAGTAAAGCCGTTTCTCAATATCCGTTCTTTTGTGTTCTTGCGTTCTCGTGAACTTGTGAAACGTCATGAAACGTCATTAAACACAGCCGAAGTACCGTTCCAATTCACAAGTTCGCATAAACTCAAGAACGCATGAAATTCCCGGATGTTTTCTTGATTTAGCCATTTTATCAAGAACGCATGGGATGGTGACTTCTGTTATCTTATGGACCATTCCGCCCCACAATGCATTTCTGCATCCAAACAGAACGTGAATCAAAAAAATTAAAATGGAGCTAACGCAACAATAACAATTTATGTTTTAAACTAATAAGTTTGGAATTCATGGCTGTGTAGCCTATTTTGTAAAATGGGACGAGAAATGGTGACTGTTAAATTGTTTGGATCAACAATCTTATTTTCTGCAACAAGCTTAACCAGCACGGCTATTAAGCAGCTTCTGAACACCTGAATGTAATTATGTTTATCAAGAACGCAACTGTCTGAAACTGCTCTTTGGGCTTACTGTTTCCTCGCCTTCTTGTAAGTTTGCACTCCCGTTCTTGACTTCACAAGTTTAAACTTGCAAGTACACAAGTCCGTTCTTGGCGTTCTTGGTATTGAGAAACAGTCTAATTCTTCATCACTGCTGGTAGTAACAGTTAGCTCCAGCTAACAGCAAAGAGCCCCATGTTATTAATGAACCAGGTGCTCCCCATTTCATAAATAACAAATCTGGCTGGCACACCAATTTAAATTGTTAGCATAGGCCTGATGTTGATTTCTGACACTTGCTTTAGCTATGAAAAATCGAGTTTATTCAGGTATTATCATCATTCATGTTTAACTGAATAAACAGTTTGTAAAGTTCATCTTATTGAACATTTATTTTTTATCTATAGTATTATTTATTTTTTACTTGGAGTAGAACAGCTTTCTCAAGCAGCTAGTAATGCATTTTGGAAACAAAAGATGGCCCCCTGGTCTAATGTGCCACCTTAGTCTAGACTTTTGTAAATACTATATTCATGAACTAAAAATCCCCCAAAATATTTCCAGCCTGTCTCTTCCCTGCATTTCCTTACCATCTTGAGCTTCGAGTAGCACACTTTTCAGGTGAGAGCAATTTAACAACAAATACTCTCACAGTCCAACAAATCACTTAGCACAGGCCGCACACTCTTGTGTGCAATAGTTTTGCACACACACACACACACACTGCAGCAAGTCTCATCTCATAAAGTCAAAGTCAGTTTTATTTGTCTTTAACTTCTTCACATGTACTTGACATATAAAGGAATCGAAATTACATTTCACACTTGTGCCATGCATAGACGTTGACAACAATAACGTGCAGATGCACAACAAAAACAGTTCTAAACAATGAGGTAATGTTAAGTAAAAAAGTGCAAGCACCTTTAATGGAATTATACTTTGTGGACTAACACCCAACAGGTTAATTTTTTATGCTGCATATATCCACTTAAAAGATAAATAATTTAATTTAAAATAAATTCAAATTAATTAAAAAATAAATTTACAATTAATACATTTATGAGATTCTGCAATTCTGCATTTTCTTTGTTTGATGCTGTGATAAAGGTATTAAATTTAATTCACATTGTTCTTAAAAAGTGTACATTGTGAAACCTGCAGAAACCCTGAGTACTGAACAACGAGGGTCAAACTGGAAGTTGGCAACAGGGTACAGGACAGGCATGAGACATAAGCTCCCGAAGCATTAGCCTGTATGCTTGAGTGGCTGAGAAATAATCTGTCTGTTGTTCTTTGGTGTTTGGGCGAAACAATTTCTCAGATTATTTCATAAGAGCTCAGAGGGATTGTTTTTGAGTGTTTATGTGGCGTACCACCCATGTGTGTTTGGCATGTGTGTGTATAATCAGACCAGTCTGGGTGCAGCCAAATCAGCTCTTTTGTTGTTCAAAATGTTGCTGCCTAGGAATTCAATTGCAAAGTAGTTCTGATGGTATAAGATAAAATGGCAAACTCTTTGACAGAATATATAGGTTGAAAAATCAACGTTTAGGAAATTCACAGTTTTACCACAAACATACACAACTTTTTGAAAGTGACTGCTAAGGCCACACCAATAAAATTAGTTGGTTCTCGGATTTTTCCAGGAAAAATATGGAGCGAGCGAGCGAAATAAAAATAAAAATAAAAAAATGTTCTGAAGGTAAATTAGCACATTCACAGTTAATGTTCATTAAAGACATTTACTCATGTGTTAAGGAAAAACTAAATGTGGCCTAATTTATAAACTTAACTTTCACACCTCACAGCACACTTTTTGTCATGCAGGTTTTAGGCAATGTACAAATTCATAATTCTGTCATTCTATGTTATGTAAAGGTTTGACGGTTTGTAATTTATTTAAGAGTTTGAGAAACTAAGCACCACCAAGCTTAGGCTGTGGAATTGAGGTATGACATATAATGTTGACTAAGTCTAGGCTGCTGTAGCCTACGTTAAAACTCATTTTGTCACAGTTCATCACAGGGCATTAAAACGTCAAAATCGCATTGATTCACCAGCAATTAGACAGTGACTAAAACTTTGTGATCCGGAGATGAATATCCATCAACGTGCAGTCACGTGAATCTAGAAAAGAGACAATTTTTTTGCATGAAAAAGAGAAGCGTGTGTGTGTTTGTGTGTGCGCGCGCGAGGATGTGAGTGTGTAGGCACATGCTATTCATTTATTTATTGATTGATTTTGATGGCGAAACACTTTGAAAGGTTTTTTTTTCGCCTCTCAATCAATGAAATATCAAACTCACCTCTACAGAGTTGCACAAGCAGACTGCTCTCGGCACCGTGAGTACAACTGCGCAAAGTTCTCATCCTCTTTCATTTCAATGCACTTGTCAAATGTTTTTCTCTTCTGATCAAATATTTTAATAATTGCAAACACTGGCCTAGCAGGATCCACCGGCATCTTTCCTCATATCGTGTCTCTTGTTTCTTGCGCTCTTAAGTGAAAGGCGCGATTTGATTGGTTTTCGACGTCACGTGAACGCAGCATGCTTTCAGTATTATCAGCCACTGTGTTTTTTATGTTCGTGTGAGTTCGAATTCAATTTTATTTTTATTTCATTTTGCATTTTTTTCAAGCGGCGAATCCGAGAACCAACTAATTTTATTGGTGTGGCCTAAGCATGCATGTTAACCATGTTTAGCCTGCCTCATTACCCATGAAGTGACTGACTGTTTTTGTTCTTTGTGTTTGTCTGTGAATGGCCTTTGTGTTGAAAAATGCCTTTTAATAAATGACCTATTTACAGTACCTGCTCACTATAGGCCAGCCATTCTAAGTAATGATAGAAAGCCTGACAGTTACACATAAGCCTGTCCCTTACACATTCCTGTCACATTATCACCACCTGCCATGTTATATATATGGCTGACTTCACACATTTAACATTGCCTTCATAATGCACTTCCTCAGCTTTCCAAAGTGAATGTTTGGTGAAGAAATGCCTGATACTTTCATGGTTTTTTAATGAGAACATCCCTACACAGTGTATATGAACCTGATTTTTTGCAACAGAGATCTCAGGGACTCGTGCTCAGCCGTTAACTTTTTTAATTTTTAATTTTGTGATTTTTGTATATTTAATTTTGTGAAATTTGTATATTTATGTTTGCAGCAGCCCTTGTTTGGAATCTGAAATTGGATGATGGTAGACTGGGACCTGACATACAGTATTGTAGATATAGCAGGCTCTCATATTCAAATGAGTGGCACCTCCTGTCCACCTATTTCCCTGTGTTCCTAACTTTTAGCACACTTCAGGGGACACAAAGAAGTGAAGAGTGGATTAATGAGTCACACATGGATGCAGTCGTAGTGTACGTTGCGTACTCTAACTCTCTAAAATGTCCCAGACCTTTTCTCTAAGGTGTGGCAGCCAATGTAAAACAAAGAAACAAAAAATCAAAAAAGTGTCTGAATCTTTTCACGTGAATTTTTTTTAGCACAGCTTGAGCAGTGTCCGAGGCACACATCAGTCTCATTTCAAGATTTAAAGCACAACTATAAAAACACTGCTCCATCTGCTCAAGCTGCTGCAAATCCTGTTTGGGTGTCAGTGAAGAAAAAACAGGTCTTGCATCTTTTTTTGAGTGTGTGTGCATGCGTGCATATCTGTGTACGTGTATATCTAAGAGCTGCTGTGTGCTGTGCCCAGGTTCACATACACACTAGGAGAAGGCATGTGGCTGCCGCTGAGCAAAAGCTTTGTGATCCCGCCAGCTGAGCTGGCCATCAACCCGTCAGCCAAGTGCAAGACAGATATGACTGTCATGGAGGATGCTGTGGACGTCAGGTGACTCTTTTTTCTTCTATCTTCTGTGTGTGAAATTGGTAGAATCCTAACGGAAAATCCTGACTAAAATTATGCTGTGTTTGTGCATGCAGTGCTGAAAAAAATTCCGCCGTTTCGTGTTGGATATATCCAATGACACTGACAAGTTGGAACAAAGATCCTCTTCCGGCAGTAAATCTCAGTTGGCAAAGTGGATAACTCGTTTGTAGTTCTGAGGCCACAGTGTCCGCAAAGGCCTGTCAAACAGAGGGGCTCTGAAAACACATTTATATTTTATCTTCATTATGGTTTTGATACAATTGTTTTAATATGTCAGCTCTAAAAGATGGATCAGTGGATTATGTGCTAGGTTTGTGGGAGCCCAAATGCCTTTGATCTTTCCATGCTTTTGTTCATTACGTGCTGTAGAGCTGATGTCAGATGTTGCAATAAGTTATAGCCACCAGAATGACAGCCTGTTTCTTCAAACTCTCTACAGCTAAGTCACATTTCAGAAATGTAGGATTTTTGTAGTGCGCAAATATAGGCATAATCCGAGACAGACAACCTAGAAAAACTCTGGTTTGCAGACTTCATCTCATGTAAAAAACATGGCACATTTCTCTATCTCTCCAACAGTGAGTGAAGTGATACTGTGTCCCTCGACTTGAATTCACACACTTAGCCACTTGACTTTAAAGGGGGATTTCTTATTAGTGCCCCCCTGTTGAGTCTAAGGCTAAAACGATAACTCAAGTAACCCAAATAATTTTAATACAAAAAAAAATGTTTGTTAAATTCCAGTCTTGATGGCTGGAGATGCCATACAGTACCAGTTTTCTTTTAGAGTACAGTAACAAATATCTGCTATGATACTGGTGTCTCAATATATGCAGTAGCAATATAGTTGGAACGAGCAGGATATAGGATTGCATGGACATACACACACACACACACAAAGAGAGAGAGAGAGAGAGAGAGAGAGAGAGAGAGAGAGAGAGAGTCTGTTCTTAGTCTTTCTCTCTTTCAATCTTGCATTTATTCTTACTTCTCAGATGGACACATATGAGCATGTTTGATTTCTACTCAGGTTTCCCTTGTGATTGTTTATAATAGTTGCAGACGGTGATATGGAAAGGTCATAGGATTCATCTGCAAATGAGCCAGTCATGGGGGGTTGGAAAGGGGGGGGGGGTCAATTACTCTTGTATAATTGGCTGCCTGGATGATTAGACTGAGGTGTAAAACTAATCAAAGCAAAGACATTTCTGTGTAATGTCAGTACAATGGGACCTGACTACCAATGAATAAAGGTGAAAGCTAACTGATATTGTCATTAGGATTAGTAAAGCTATCCTTTAACCCAAAGCGCAGTTGCCAGCAGCCTGGTGAAAGAATACACCTTAGCCTCATTCTCTGTTCTTGTGTACGAGGACCATGTAGTTCACATTTTATTAACAGCTCTATCATTTGTTCTTGTGGTAAACACACCCAACTAAACATATTCTTCCATCTTGAGATATGTCATGCTGATGGTCTTAGTGAGCTTAGTCCCGTGCAGGAGTGCCTAATTTCTGACC
>JAGFZM010001683.1:389327-401654 GCA_017657215.1 Limnothrissa miodon | reverse complement strand
GTCGTCCTTCTCCAAAGGCGGCGCTCTGGGCGCTATAGCCAGACGCATGACGGTGACCACCGATGCGTCCAAGAGCAGCTGGGGCGCCGTTTGCTGCGGTCGCCCCGCCAGGGGGACATGGGGCACAGCCTCCAGGAGATTACACATCAATGTGTTAGAGCTCCTTGCTGTCTTCTGCGCTCTGAAGGAGTTTCTCCCTCTTAGCGGAGGAGAACACGTTCTTGTGCGTACAGACAACACCACTGTTGTGGCGTATATCAATCGCCAGGGCGGCACGCGCTCTCCGGACCTGTTTCGCCTGGCGTACAAGCTGCTCACCTGGGCCTCCCGCCACTTCCTGTCGATCAGGGCTGCGCACTTGCCAGGTGTTCGCAACACAGGCGCGGACCTCCTCTCACGAGTCGATCTTTTCGCCTCGATAGAGAACGCTCATTGCCCAGCGTGGTTTTCGCTGGAACGAGATGCGCCGCTAGGGTCAGACGCGCTGGCGCATCCGTGGCTGCGCGGTCTGCTCTACGCTTTTCCCCCCCTTCCTCTGATGCGTCAGGTATTGGCCAGGATCAGAGAGCCCCCAATTGGCCATCTCAGAGCTGGTTCTCAGATCTGGTCTCACTGTTGGACGGCCAGCCGTGGGCCCTCCGTCTGAGGAGGGACCTCCTATCGCAGGCTCACGGGTCGTGAGCACCCCAAGCCGGAAGCATGGAGACTGACGGCTTGGCCCCTGAACGGGCGCGTCTCCTAGAGAGCGGCCTGTCAGGCGCAGTTATAGAGACCGTTCAGGCTGCTAGAGCTACATCCACTAGGTCGTTGTATACACTGAAGTGGCGTGTATTCAGCACGTGGTGCAGAGACAGAGGCTGTGATCCTCTAGTCTGCCCTATTGGCGAGGTGCTTGCTTTTTTGCAACACCTGTTTGATCAGGGTCGTACACCCTCTACTTTGAAGGTGTACCTCGCAGCTATTTCAGCATGCCATGTTGGCTATGCTGGCGTTTCCCCAGGCGCTCACCCCCTTGCGTCGCGCTTCATGAAGGGCGTCAGGCGGCTTCGCCCCTCTTCCTCTCCTTCGGCCCCTACTTGGGACCTGGCCACTGTCCTACGCGGACTGGCCCTTACGACCTTTGACCCTCTGTCGAGTGCCAGTCTAAAGATGCTTTCCCTTAAGACTGCGCTTCTGCTCGCTCTGGTCTCGGTGAAGCGTGTTAGCGATCTGACTGCCTTGTCAGTCAGTCCTGACTGTCTTGAGTTCACGCAAGGTGGCGCGCGGGTAACGCTGCGACCAAATCCCTTTTCTCGCCCGAAAGTGCTGTCTACTGACCCTCGTTCGAGGGTCATTGAGCTCTCAGCCCTTCCTGAGACGGGCAGTTCTGTGCCCATCACTCTGTGCCCGGTCAGAGCGCTTCGTGCCTATTTGACGCGTACGCAGAGCATCAGGAAGACGAACCAGTTGTTCGTCTGCCATGGCGAGCGTGCCAAGGGTCAGGCCTTGTCTACCCAACGCATGTCGCATTGGCTTACTGAAGCCATACGTCTGGCATATGAGGCGGCGGGTGTTCCTCCGCCTGCTCATGTCAGGGCGCACTCCACCCGTGGAGTGGCGGCTTCTTGGGCCTTCTGGAAAGGCGTCCCTATGAAGGATATCTGTTTGAGCGCTTCGTGGGCCTCAGGCAACACCTTGCGAGCTGGCGAGCTTGGAAAAGAGGACCTGAAGCGTAAGCGCAGTCAATATATAGACTTTCTGACGTCACGCAGGGCTGTCTAAGTAGTTGCCTGCGCGTGTCAGTGCGCTTACTGCCCTTTTTTCAAAGGGTTGGTTAAAAATTACTTTAGAAAAGTAGGAGATGATAGGCATCATCCACTCGTACGTTTCTGCTTCTCACTCAGAGAACCGAGGATACGTTAGTATCCGTAATGTTTTTCCTTGTGCCTAAATGTGTTTATGTTATTAAAAACAGATTTGAGAATTTATAGAAAAATATAGAACACCACAATAAAGAAAAAAAAACCTGTTGGCAAAATGATAATATTTTGCAGCTTGAATGAGTTTGACATGAAAAGCAAAGAACATGTGACACCAGGCAAGTGGATGCCAATAGATGCATCATGAGGAGTGTAATTACACTGATTATTCAGTATAGCACCAATTTTTCCCCCCTTGTCTCCATTAGGTAAGATCAGACTGCTAATTTTTCTAGTTAGCTACGACGCACCCATCTGTTGCTTAGTGTACATCAGTTGGTGTTTAGTAATTATCCCATGACAGGTTATATTAATGATGCTTGTGTCCATCTAATCATAAGTGGCTACTGGCTTGCTCCCAGAGAAGCTAGTTCTTCTCTAATCAATTATCACCTTGTCGGAGGTATTTGAAGCCCATGCTTGCTTTTCTTTTTTCATGCCTCAGTGAGCTGCCATGTCCTGGCTTGCTCCCCATCTCCACTGCATGATTCATAATAATTGCAAAATGATTCTTTTATTAATTAGTTCAGGATTTTTAAATTGGCACTGAAAGTGTCAGGGGAGAATTGTTTGCAAATTGCCCGCCCCCTCCCAATCCACACCCAAAATAAAACAAACAAAGCCCAAAAAGCTCAGTTTCAATACAGATTTACCACTAGAACATGTGGTGAAGTGAGATATGGACCTCTAACCATAAAATGTATTCTTTAAAAGCAGAGCCAACAGAGGGATCAGGGTTTTTTTATCAGGCATCATGCAATCGTTCTCCTGGGTAGCGTTTTGTGTGTGTAAGATTTCCATATTGTGTACATCCTAATTAAACCAATATGCATGCGATTGTATTGCGCTCTGAGCCATCCGTTGTGGTGACAGGACTTGTGGGGCTCTTTGACAAAACCAATCAGCCCCCCATCAGGTTGTGGGCTGTGGCCAGGCCCCCGGTGTCCATTGCAAGCTGGGTGCTAAGCACTTCTGAGAACCCGAGTCAATACTTGGCAAAGGTACCGCTATTGCACATGCTTTTGGGAGATGGCAAACACTCAGCAGGCTGTCTACACCTCAGTTCCCCTCTCTCTCTCTATCTCTCTATTTCTCTCTTCTTTTCCTCTAAGGATCAGACAGTGGATTTGGTTACTCCATCCCCAGCTATCTGCTTTCTAGTTGTGGTCCAAGAAGGAACAGATGCAGAGGCTGAGGCATGTTAATGCACCATAGTAATCCCCAAAGCCACCTCTCTCTCTCTCCATCTCTCAGAGAAAAGACCATGGAAACATAGAAAATAAAAAAAGTAATTCTAAAGCCCAGAGGATAAAAGTGATATATAAACTAAAATCCACACTTATAAAATTCATTTCTTCACTATGAGTTATATTGGAATGCATTCCCATCACATTTGGGCAGATATACAAACTTTCCATGTAGAATAGATCTGCTATGCAATAGATTTTACTCATTGGGACATTAAGTCATTATGAATTTGTGATGTGATCATATTATTTAGCCTTAACAAATATACCTGACACCCACTTTACCTGTCCAAAGATTTATCATCCTACTGTAGCTTTGCCTTGAATTTGAATTCAGTCAAATGTGTTTTTTCACCCCTAAGAAGAATTTCTGTGAAGGCAAGAATAATTTTTTGAGATCTATTTTTGGTACCTAAAATTGAAATTTGTATTGATAAAATAACTGGAAATGACTTATAAGGTTGTGGTTGTCTAACGGGGTTATGAGTACTCCTGGAGATATCAATTTAGGACCAATTTAGGGGATTTGCTTAATGAATGATTTGATGCAGCTCTTCCCAGCATATAAAGGGCAGGTACAGACTCTATGTGGACAAAGATCTTACTCTCTAAAACTACTACAGTTGCCACTAGTAGGATCATATGTTGCAGGTATATGTAGCAGCCACGAATGGATTGGCCTAGATGAAGCTGTCCGTGATGTAGGAAACCTCCGCTACAGTACATGCCACAAGCTTCAGTTTTCTAACCTTGGCTGGAATGATGCAAAGACAAGCTAAAAAAAGGTCTTCAAAGCTCAGGTTTTGTATTGTTGTCATTATTTTCTCATCTCACACTGTGGCACCCTTATGAAAGTTTTATTGTGTGCGGTCTAACTATACCAGACAGCTTCAGCAGAGTTCTCCCCATTTAGTGGTTGTCTGTGTATGAAAGCATTCATAAAGGATTAGATTCCTCAGAAGCAATCCCTTTATGGGTCTGTAGAGAGGCATCTTGTGCACACCATTTTGAAGTACTCTCACTTGGGTCTTAGACAGTGTTTCAAATTGGAATGTGAGGCACTTTTCTGAACGGGCCTTATTGACACATTAATGGGGGAGAGGGACTTTTATTGTATCATATATTTTCTTGTATTTATCAATAACTATCATGCAGCACAAAGCACATATATTATTTGCGTTATGGTAGAAACGGCTGTCATTTTGATTATTAAATCGATGCCTCTCTCAGATCACCAGAGACCCATAGGTTAAGCCACAATTTTCTTTTTCTAAATCTGTGAGTATGGACTTTATCGCTGAAAGCCTGTTTGTAAGCTTGGGGTTTCTGTTGCCTGTCATGGCAGACTGAGTCATGTGGAGACTTATCTCTCCTATTTCTTCATGGAACCAGCCAGCTCAAGACAGGAACTAGGGACGCCCATTGGATGGTCAGAGGGAGAGAGAGCAAGAGGAGCTGGAAGGAGCTGACAGTATTTGATTTCAACCTCATGTCCATGACACTATTGATTGCCTGAGGGGGTGGGGTGGGGGGACTGATTTAGGGAGTCTATGTCGCAGATGAGTTAGGTGAATCAGTCTACCATGGTTTTTACATTACAGGTGATAAATCAGTTGTCACGGCCGCTGCATCCCTAGCGACAAAATCAATACGCATGCATCCAGGGACATGGACGGGGTTTCAATGCTAACATCTCGGCTTTTGATCCTCAGTTGTAAATAAGTGAAAGAATGGCTGGGGTGGGCTGGGGCCAGTAGACATGTTCAGTCCAGCAATCCTGCGTTTCCTTAGTTTGGTCCAGCATGCTCACAGGTGTAAAGTGTAAAGGGCTCTTCTATTGTGTTATGTACAGTATGTAGGTTGTAGGGGTGTTGATAAGGTTGCCAATTGTCCCAAATTGTCAGGCACATTCCGAATTATAGGTGATTATGATTTGTCTCTTCAGGCAGCTTCAGTTCTGTCTTTCAATCGAATCCTCGTCTGCAGCAAAAAAATAAAAGATCTGAATTATTAGACACCCATCAAAAATTAATTGAAGACACTTTTCAGAGCTTACCAGGCCCTCCAGACTTATACTTGATTTCTCTCAGGCTGTGCTACTTTCAGAGAAGGACATAGAATTTAAGAAAATGTATTGTGAGACATTAGTCTGACTATTACTGTCCAAACAAAACCAGCAGTAGTTTGTCCTTTTACAATGTGAAATGAGTAAGCTGAGGGTATGGCTAATGGAACCTTCCAATTTCCACTTTTCTTGGAACCAGCTGCTCTTGCTGCCCCAGCTGCTTTGAGTAGCTCCTAGACTTGTATTTACCATGTGCCGCTGAGCAATGTACATACGCTATTCAAAAGTCGCGTCATAGCTCAAAAGCTGTCCACTTGTAAATAAATCCATTTGGCTAAAATAGAGACATAGGGATGAGTCTTAACTAAAAATAAATTGTTGCACTGTGTGTAAACATTATAATCCATACTGGGCTGATTATGTTGATCAAGCTTATTGAATCTCTGTGTCATGTTGATAGCTAATTGGACATTCAGTTGGTCCTGCCACAGATGTGGCTTTTGTATTGCCTTGCTTAGGCTATAGCTTTAGTTTAGTGCTGGTGCCAGCTGTATGTCTGCTGTGAGGTGTTTCGAATGATTATCCTGGTTTGGCGCTTTGGGATGAAATATAATCCTCCTTCCCACATGTTTTCAATACATATTAGGGATAAGCTTGCAGGAAGCCCAAGGTTTTTTCAGGTTTAACGGCAGTAAACCCTTTCTGTATGTGCAGTTCATTAAAATCTCCATCCTTGTGTATTTGTGTGTGTGTGTGTGTGTACGTGTGTGCAAGGGTCTGTCTGTATAACAGATAGAGAAAATGTATGTCTGCATGTATGTTGTGTGGCTGTGTATTTGTGCGTGCACGTGTGTGTGTGTGTGTGTGTGTGTGTGTGTGTTCTTGTTCTTTCTTACTAAGCATTTTGAGAGA
The DNA here is from genome assembly GCA_017657215.1 of Limnothrissa miodon. Taxonomy (NCBI): domain Eukaryota; kingdom Metazoa; phylum Chordata; class Actinopteri; order Clupeiformes; family Clupeidae; genus Limnothrissa; species Limnothrissa miodon. The sequence goes on along the minus strand of JAGFZM010001683.1, from coordinate 395,472 downwards.
TATCACCTTAATATCTAAAATAATGATAGGAGAATCCCCTCAGAGGGATCTAGACAGACCAATAGCAATATAAAATGAGGAAAAAATCCCTTAAAACTATAAATGATTGACTGGCAATACTTGTCAGCACTCAGCACTCAGTACACCAAAATAATAATACTTTATCACCCAAGTATAACATTATTTGGAAGATCAAGTAAAAGAGAATGAGGCAAGAAATACATACTATCTAGTAAAAAACAACAATACAAATTCAGTCCACCACTATTTGGCTAAAAATACTATGCAGAATCTTCAAATCTCTGAGCTGGAGAGGTTACCTGTACTCATTGAAACTGGTAAAAGAGCCACTAAATATGAAAGTGCCACTGCCACAATTAAAAAAAGTAATAATAAAAAAGAAACAACAAAATAATAAATAAATAAAACCACAATCTTTGGTTGTATAATTTTAGATGTATAATACTGTACATAATATGACTCATTTTTCAAATTAATTTAGATATTTTCCTTTTTTTTAAATTCTTTTTAGGCCTAAAAATAAAAAGTCAAATTTTGAGATTTCTTTTTAATATTATCCCTCGCATTTTATTTATTATCATATTTTTGAATCTTAGATATTGAATCTGTCTGTAATATACTTTGGCAACACTGCTTCACTGAGCCATGCCAATAAAATTCCTTTGAATTTGAGAGAGAGAGTGAAAGAGAGAAAATAAAGTAATATAAATAAAGGATTGAATGCGTTGCCTGAAGGTATGACAAATTCCCTTTTTGGGGTGCCATGTCTGAATCATCCCATCAAAGTCTCTTTTGAAGGCAGAGTTGACAGTGAACATCATATATGTCTGGCATCAGAGGCAGTGGGAGGGAAATGACATAGGTGACAAAAGGTTAGAAAGCATGTTCTGTAGTCAGATTGGATAGGGCTTTAGGGTATGAGCAACTTTTGTCTGTTTAATCAAAACAAGGCAGAGTTGGGAAACTATCAGGAGTTGGTTCACGCACGAACCACACAATGAATGCAGAGATAATGAGCTTGTCAGCGTACAGGCAGAAAGCGATATCTGAAGCCAGCCTGTTTTGAGAGCTGCGAATGGCCGTGCCAGGCCAGAACAAATTCATTAAACAGAACAGTGCGGGACCACACACGTGCATCAGGCTGACAATGTATTGTGGGTTGTTATCGTCATCAGTTTTTTTTTTCTTTCTTTTTAGTGTCCGCCTGGCCTGAGCCCCATGAAGGATGGAACGGGCTGCTATGACCATCACATTGGCATCGACTGCTCGGATGGCTTCAACGGGGGCTGTGAGCAGCTGTGCCTTCAACAGCTGGCGCCACTGGAGGAGGACCCCACCCTCTACAACATCCAGATGTTCTGCGGGTGAGAACACCAGCACCTCTTCATCGCCCTGCCTCTATATTAGAACAAAACTTTGCCCAGCAATTCTGACTCACATAGTCAGTGCACATCCTTTACCTTATATATCAGGCAAAGTCTGATATTAGCACTGTTTATACTACCAACCAGAGCATATTACAGCCAATAGTAAAGACATAAGACATAAGACCTTCAGAATCAGAGTTTGTAAAAATTGTATGTAGACCACCAATTACCATCAGGGTTAGGTTTGTAAAATGTAATTTTGCACTCATGCATTAGCAATTGCTGTGGCATCCTGTAATGATGGGCTTGGTTTCATTCTAAGAAGGACTATGTGCCACAGAATCTTTTTTGCAGTGGGAGTGTATAATTAGTTCTGTCTTGAGATGAGAGCTATGAAATGGGAGGAATGAGAGTAACAGGGGCTGGGTTATTGTCAGCAGCCTGAGTGCAGACCAGATATCTCTCGTTGACACCCAGCCCAGCTTTGTCACTCTTCCAGAACGTATCGCGCACAAGAGTCATGAAGGCTGCCGTCAGTCAATCTGTCACCCATGAAATGCCACGGCATCTGACTCTCAGTGAAAGTGATGCGTATCTTCTCTCCCCTCCTCTTTCTCTTCCTCGTCCTCCTTTGTTTCTCCCCTTCTGTTCTTAGAAAGAGGGGCTCTGTCTGAAGTGACGCTCGAATACTAATTTGCATTGAAACGTATGTTCAAAGGCAGTATAAATGCAGTGCTCAGGTAGCATGCAGGTACAGTAGTATGGCTTTTTGGAGCAGTGCGTGTCTTTGTGTCTCCTGGTCCCCAGGTTTGCCCCTGTCTCTCTGTAGTCTCTGCTGACTCCATTCTTCCCTCAGCGGAAAGTCTGTTTGACTCCAGGTGGCAAATGCGCTTAATTTCCTGTCAGCGGAGCCGCAGAAATGCGCTGTGTATTATGCGGGAGCCATGCAGATGGGCTGCTTCTCACCTCCATTGATGACAGCCTGTGGTGGAGTATTTCCACCGAGGAGGAGCAGGAAGAAGAGTCTTTATTTCGGCTCTGACATATTTTCTTACTCTTCCTTCTGTCTTTTTCTCACGCTTTGATTTTTTTTTCTCTCCCCGTTGCTTATCCAACATACTAGGCAGCCTGGTGTCAAAATATCTTAAGTATATCTGGATTCCTCACAATCTGTTGGCGCTTGCATTGTTGCTCTTTCAAGACAAAACATTTTTTTGAAGATTTTTTTGGCGCCTACTGTAAATAAATATCAATGCCTTACCGCTTGAAATAAATAGAAAATGCAGACCTGATGTTAATCTTCTTCCCGCTGAGTTGTGAGGAGAGGTTTTTGTATTTGTATTTATTTCTCTTGCTCTACTTGTGATCACTTCAATTAATGATATTTGCTGGTATTATCATGCTTCATATATTACCATATATAATAATTTTATAAAATATAAAATAAATGTTTATTAAACTTTAGAATGAAAGTGTGGCACAGTTTCATCATGTATTTTTATTTGTACATTAGTTCCTTACTAATTGCCTCTAGAAAAGTAAACACATACAGTAACTATTCTTATCAAAATGATATCAGCTTCTCAAGAAAATAAATGCACAGAAACATAATTGTTTTAATCACCTTACCTGATCACCATAGTGAGTTTGTGGACCCAACTGCATGATGGCATTGCATTGAGCAGAGCAGGTCTTTGAGACTCGTGTAATACAATGTGACAGTGTTGTTTCTGTTGCGTCCCTCAGCTGTATCGAGGATTACAAGCGAGGGACAGATGGCCGCTCCTGCCAGCCCCTGTCTGAGGCCTGCACTGATGGAGTGGACTGCAGCGAGGCCGCTGACATCCCAGCCAACCAGACTGTGTTTGGGGATCTCTTCTATGGCTACAACAACCACACCAAGGAGATCACACCCGGACAAGTCCTGAAGGCCACCTTCAGGTAATATTAGTGCGTCAATAGTGCCTTTCTGAAAGACTGGAACAGCACAAGAATCTAGAGAACTCATAGAAAGAGAAAGTTTAATTCTACGCTGTTAAGAAACACGCTGTTAAGAATTAGGCATCCATCATTTATCATCCGTTATGAACAGAACAAATCCAGACCTTAACTGCATTCAAGTGTGGTTTACAATATTTTCTTAGATTTCTGAGTCTTCAAGATATTGTCAAATGAAAATCTTGTTCGGTCCACATCTGATTACTGAGTCAGTGTTCAGTGACAGATTCCTGAGAGCTAGAAGATACTAGAAGATGTCTTAGTAAATAATGTTTTTTTAGTAAACAATGCCTCAAAATTTACAATGTGGATATTTATGGCATAGTACTGTGCACAATTTGCCATGAAAATGGCAATTTTTAATGTCAAACTGAATAACCTGAAAATGATATTAGGGGAGATTCACTGCTAATTTACAAACATCTTAGTATTCAGATCATGCAGAAGCACATTTAAATCCCATCTCAGAAGCAACAACGGATTATGGAAGTAATTTCTGGGCAGACGTTTTTTTTTTTTCTTCTTTTTTAATTACTTGTAATGATGCTGCTGGCTCACAGACATGAGTGTGAGGGCACTAAAAGGTCACCAGAGGATTTGGCTTGGGTTCTAAAATTGAATCTTTCTCCCGTGGTGCCTGTGGCCCATGAAGGGGCTGGTCCAGTTGCCGGTGTGGGCACATGACTAGCCCGTGGACGTACGGGGAGTGTGAGGTGCGAGAGAGGAGTTAATGTTATCAGGCCGCCAAATCTCCAATGCTCTGATCTCATTTGAACAGCGACCAGAGGGACTGCAGGTTTGGACAGGCTCTGGAAGGGAAAAAAAGAATGAAGAGAGGCCGCAGCTGGCCACCGCTCCTCCTGTCTCCTCTTGTGCAGGTGGTGGGGAAGGACCCAGGCTTAGTGCTCTTCCTAATGAACTGAAATGAGTAGAAGTGAATTAGAAGTGACCAGCAGCAAGTTTGGCCTAATGGGCCCTAACTGGATTAGAGGGAATAGTCAATGCACAACACCTACAGTAAATAGATGCTCTACTGTTGCACCACTCCTCCACCCTGGGTTGTTAAACCTTGAGTCATATCACAATTCATTCTAAATGTGAAACTTTGCCAAGTGTCCCTTTAGGTTTGTGAAAATTAGATATTACTGTTGGAATTTTCATATTACTATTGGTGTATAAGTGTCACCACTGAGCGGTCTGAATAAACAGAGCCTTTGAATGAAGTCTCTAGCAATATGTTACTTTTTCATCTGGGAACAAATTTATATGGTCTATATGATATCCAAGTCTTGATTTAGTGCCTGGAGACAGAATGTGCTTATGTCTATAGAGAAAAAAGTGTTAAGAATACTGATGATGCCCTTCTGGAGGGCACAAAGCATTATTTGTGAAAGAATATACTATAGTATGGTCAGCAGATTAGATGGAAGAGGATACAGGAAGCTATTATCTTTCATAGAAGTGGATACTTTTTGGAATAGCCCATGTTTTATAGCTAAAATCATTTGCTTGTACAAACATGTCATTTTAAAACATGGGTTTAAAAAAACAGTACAGCCAGTATACCTTATGTTGGATGTTTGGCGAAAAGCTACAGTACCTGTTTTTCTGACCATTTGTCATTAGTATGCGAACATAGCCCACTCTGAAACACACCTGTGTTCAATACTTTAGCAGTATCCTGCTGTTTTTCGCAAGCCGACCCTCTTTGGAGCTTCCTCTGGCTTCCTCAAAAACCTCACAGAGTTGACTCTACTCTGTCACCTTCCTGTGTCAGAGCCGTTCTGAATTTGGAGTCGGAGTGTACCTTGAGAGCGCCGGGGTCTTTATTGAGCACAGTCAGACGGAGACAAAAGGAAAGGAGGCAGGCGATTTTCCAGGAACTCCGCCGAGGACCAGAAGAACTTTGCTATTCTGTTTCATTCCTCCTTCCATGGCATCCTCTGAGTTTGTGCTGGCGCCTCTTCAAAAGCCACACCCCACAGTTTTGGAGCGTCGCGCCGCATCTGTTTGACTCCTCTCCCCGGCACACTTCTGAAGGATGAGCGTGTCAAACTTTTGCCTCCGACCTTTAATGAACATGAACAATGACTTTCCAGGTCTCAGACACAGAGGAAGAGACCACGGCCGCCTGAATAACAACAGCTTAGAGATCATTCTCAATGCTTTAAATATGCAGTCTCAAACAACTGACAGCAGGTGTCACATTCCAGAACACCCACAAACAGGAGCCAGTTTATGTGCTCCATTTCTATCTTCCTCCGCCTTGGATGAGTAAGCATGAATAATATGTGCGTTATTACATGTTAACTCTATTTAAAAAGGACTGTCAAATTGTAAAGAGGTACAAACTCACTATCTTTGTCTATATATTCATCATAACACCCTCTCTACAGTGTGTGTGTGTGTGTGTGTGTGTGATTGTGTGTGCGTGTGCGTATGTGTTAATTAACCGTGCTTACCCGTGCAGTATCAGCGCCCCAAACAATGGAAGCCTGTGCCGTGATAGAGTGTGTGGAAATAATGCCTGGGTGCCTTAAGTGGATGCATTATGGCATGCCTCAGCATGGCTGGAGCGAGTGCATGGACTCTTTAAAGCCTTGCGAAGCTTCGCAGGTTGGACACAGGAACAAAAGCAAGGCGATAAAAGCAAGGAAATGGCTGCCCAGGCTGGTGCCCAACAAATGGGGGATTACCCACCCCCAAGAGCGTGTACTGACACACACACACACACACACACACACACACACACACACACA
>JAGFZM010001683.1:334947-389317 GCA_017657215.1 Limnothrissa miodon | reverse complement strand
CACACACACACACACACACACACACACACACATACATGAATACATAAACAAGGAGTGCCCACGGAGGCTGCGTCTTCCGTGTTTGTGCAGAGTGCAAGCGTGTCCGCTGTATGCCTCTGCTCTGGGGCCGGCCAAGACAGTGTGTGTCCATCTGCTCGGCCTGCCTCATCGCCCCTCTCTTCCCATGCTCCACATCTTGCATCTCCCTGCCATGCCTTTGCCTGCAGCACCTTTGAAAGCGCTGCGGTGCTGTGCTGTTACATTACTGTTTGCACATCAGATAGGATTATAGTATGCGGCTAGTGTGTGGGAGAGATGGAAGTTTAAAAAAAGAACAGCGCCCTGTGTGTTCCCTCATATTGACAGGTCAGTGTCATGAATAATTAGAGCTCAACATGAACATGCTCGATATGTTCTTATTTCAAATACAAAACCATAGACCCCTGGGAGTCTTCATTACAGTCGACCAGACCTTTTTTCTTCTTGTCTGCTTTAGTGTGTTGCCAGACGTGTGTGTGTGCATGTGTGTGCGTGTGTGTGTGCGTGTGTGTGTGGAGTGCAGGCTTTCTTGGACCTGGCGCATAGTAAAAATAGTGTTGGCCGTAAATGCCCGACTAATTACTATCTCTTCCGCCTGGCCTCCAGTCCTCGCTTGGCGCTCCTGCTCGTTTGCACAGCAGGCTCGGAGCAGTATTTAATGAATATTTTAGTGTCCTTTGTTCTCATTAAGTATGCTTGGAATCCTGATTAGGAGCATCTCTCCTAGATCCCCACCTGTCAGCCCCCAAACACCCACCCACTCACCTTCTATCCACTTCCCAAACCTCATCAGACCACCGCACAGGAGGTTTGGGTGCCCCACCCATCCCCCACTCCCCCCCCAACCCCCAATCAGCTTTACAGTGGAGAGCGAGACCTACCTTCATTCACACTCTTAATTAAAGTATCATTTGAGCTATAGTTAGCTTGGTGATATGCCTCACACAGTCTGCCAGGCTGCCAGGGCTTTATTATGCTAGTCCAAGTGTCCTTCAGGGTTGTGTGCTACGGCTAACACATCTTCTATCAGGAGAGTGTACTGTAAATATCAATGATCTTCTACCTTCATCTTCATATATGTGTCCAGTGGTTTGAGAAATGTTTAATCTAAAATGTTTTTGTTGCGTTGTTGATCTTGCATTTTATGACACAAACAATAGACATAAGTGCAATCACTCAACTATCCTGGAACAGCAAATCTAACAATTATTCTAAATATTCTAAAATGGATAGGTAATAGATTTGCGTCCTTGATTAAAATGATTGTTTGATATATTACATATATGATATATTAAGTTTGATGTATTGTATATTCTTTGATAGGCTGCACCTTGTTCTATATTGCTGTGCCATTCGAAAGGTATGTTGGCAGCGTTTGTGCGTTACTTGGCAACCGTTCAGCCGAAGAATCTGGGGAAATTGATGGTTGGGAATTACTAATGAAACCAAGCTAGATATGTTTGGTAACCCTTTTAGCAAATCAGTATGCCTCAGCTTCAATCCGCACACATCAGGCTCTCCTCAGTTGGGCTAGATTTTCGGTTTAGCTTCTTAAGGCTTACTGCTTAATTGAAACACTCAAGTTTGCCTAAGCATCTTCAAAACAGACAAAAAAGATCTTATAAACATACAAATATGTCCTTACACAAAAGCCTGTCAGTGTTGGTATTCATTGTTGGTATCCAGTGTTGGTTCATGCAGATCTATTCAGGGACATATCTGATATAGAAGTTAATATATAAAACTTTCATCAGCACAAACATCTGTTTTAATTGATGAACTGAAGCGTTCCATTTCTCACAAGTAGAGCACCTTGGAAACAAGCTAAGTAGAACACGACTTGAACATCTTGATTCCAAGGATGTGTTCCATCATCAGAGACAAACACAGACATTTGGCTACATTAATAGAGCTTTTTCGTCATGCTACCTGAACGGCGTCATGTTTCATAAAGCTATCACTTTCTATGACAACGCTAATTAATCACAATTTGGTTGTAAAACTATGCTATTTATGAGATGCATTACACACTGACCACCCCACCTCTTTAAAACAGTATCCAGCAAATAATCATTTTCTGTATGATTTTCATAATATTTAATTTTTAGCTTACATTTTTAGTCTTGTTTGCCTCCTGTCTATTTGGTAATAATGTTTGGATGCTGTGGATCACATTTATTTCACAGCTATCTTTATGGACCATTTCACTCTTCACTCTCAAGCTAGTAATGAGTCTTCATTATGGCTGTGTATGCATTCATCTGCAATGGAAAGGCTTATTTGTAAGTGAAGTTATAATCTATTGTTGATGATCTTAGATCTAATTTATTATATATAAGAATATTTAAACAAAGTCCATAAAGAATTTAGATTGGAAATGTATTTAATTGGAGTAGCTTGAACAACTGTCCTTGAATTAGTGGTTAGTCACAGAATGTACATCTGTGCTTTTGCAGTATGCAGACTTAAACTTTAAAGTACTTGGGAGGAGATGGTTTTGTAGTGTAAAGAACTAAACATGGGCTCAGATTCAGTTTACTAGACTCGGTCTTTGGAAGTTTATTCCATATAATCAGAATAATGTAATTCTTATTAGATGTCTGAGCTGAAAAAATAAAGTGTGTGCATATTAATATTTGAACATAAGACTGTCTATCTCATCGTGTTGATTATTTTTGTTTAACAAGAAAAGCAGCCTTTTCACATTTTTATTTGTAAAAAAGTGTTAAGATTTTTTTCGTGCATGTCTTAAAAACTTTGGAAGAAGTTGCAGAACTTGGCTCCGATTCAGAAAGAGCTTAGTTGCTTTGTAAGTCAGAGAGAATATGACATGCCATGATACAAGTCATGAATATAATATTATGACATGTTACCACAGTATGTTCATCATTTTGCATAGAAATACTCACCTGTATGTTATCTACAACAATGCCAATCTCCTTTCTGGTCACAAAGAGGTATATAACTGTGTGTATGCTGCTGCTTGTATGTGTAATGTTTAATTGAATGCAACTTGTGTAAAATATTGCTGGTAGTTTTGTGAAAAAAGAAATATGGCAAGTTTGTTGTGTGAAAATTGAAAATTGACTTAGTGGCTCTTATGGGATAACTTTTGTTTTTTAACTTCAAAAATGCCACTTTCAGAGAGCCAGCCCAACACATGCCAACTTAAGTGTTTTTGCAACTGCTGTTTCTAGGGTATTTTTAACCTAAAGGTATTGCACATCTCCTCTTCTTCAAAAAGTCATGTTCCAACCATGTGTTAATCTTACGTCTTCGTGATTTATTCAAACCTGTTCTGGTAGTTCTCATCTGTGTCACATAATGGATAATATAAAGCAGAGTCTGGGGGGGGGGGGGGGAGGTGAATTGGGGCAGAAAGGAAGGGACTAGGCCAGAATAGGTTCCGAAGGAGGTTTGGACTTGGTACATTGAACAATGCCACAGTTATTCACAAAATACACCTGAATTTTCACCAAAATTTTGCATCTGGCAGCACTTTTACGGCAGTACTTTTGCCAAAAAAAAGTTGACCCGGGCACAACGCCGGGTTTTTTAGCTACAGTAGTCTTCTCTAATATCATGATAAAAATCAAGAAAGAAAGGTGATTTAATAGATCACCTTGTTCTCCGATGTTAAACATTTATTTACCAAACCCAAATCTACCCTTAAATTAATGTTAGGCAGGGGTTTGATATGGTAAATTCTTGGGTAAATGGTGCTGTCTTCGGCAAACACAATTGCACTAAAGTTGATTTGTCACATGCAACATTACAAGTATGCTGCGTTTTTTTTAAATTCACCCATTTAAGTGGGTATTTCTAAGTTAAAGATTTACATACGGTATAAACAAGAACACAACAATATTTCACATTAAAGATGCTCTGTGACCATGCACAAGCTCTACTTCAGGAAAGCAAAGGTAAAAATGGTTTCCCATTCAGTGTCTTCTTTAAAAGAAAACAAGTAAAAGCTATATGCAATATAGTCCATTACTTCTGAGCAATACATAAACACACACACACACACACACATACACACACAGAGAGATAGAGATATAAACAGCTATATTTGTTGTGGCACCATCTAGTTGATGTATTTCCAATGTATTCCCATATTCAATATTCTATGCAGTGCTTTTTAGGTTTAGTCTTTTTAATCAGTGCTGTGAGGGTGACTTTTCCAAGATGCCATGAACCAAGATGAAGGACACTTGCAGTTGAAAGTATCAGCTTTATGTCTTTCTGTCAACCTAATCCTGCCTTAGTCCATCAGTATGTTCTCTAGTACAATATCCAGAGGCACCCATTTCTTTTACCAGATTCATGAAATCAAACCTTAACGTTACGTATTTCTTTGTCCTCTCTGACAGGCTCCAGAAACTTCTTCAGTCCTCCAGTAGGGCTCTGCAGGCTCTAGAAAAAAATAATAGAGCATCTAGTGAGGGAAGGGCTGATTAGATCAGTGAATGGTCAGAGAAATAATGTGTGTGTGTGTGTGTGTGTGTGTGTGTGTCACTGTGTGTGGAGGAAGATGAGAATGCCAAGTTCAAAAAAGTAAAGAGGAGAATCTCATAGGAAAGAATATTTATGACATGATGAGGAATGGCATGCTGGAAAGAAATTGTTTCTGAATCAACAGTGTCTCTGCTCTTATATGGTGTATGGATTTTTCTGTAATGATATGGCAAAGAACCAAGCCTTCTTACAGTATGTGTTTTTGACAGACAGATACTCATTTCAATTCAGCTAATATATTATTTACCTCTGACTTGGCTCCCTCCATTTTCTCTCTCTCTCTCTCTCTCTTTCTTTCTCTCTGGATGCAGACAGAAGAACTTTGCTCGAGGCATTGAGCAGCAGCTCCCAGATGGCATGGTGGTGGCATCCATCCCAACAGAGGTCCAGTGCCATGAGGAATTATCAGACCCTGTTCCTGACCCTGAGTACTTGACTGGTGAGACATTCAAATGCAGATTGTGTGGCGGGCAGTGACCTCTCTCTGGTCTAGCTGACGGTGCTGGTCACCAGTGCCTTTGCCTATTATTGACACTGGTACATGGAGAGTTGAGATTTGAGGCTGTTTGAATTATGTAAGGAAACCTCATTCTTCTTTCTATCTTCTTGCTAAATTGCATCACCCCAAACCAGTTGTAAGTGTGCTAAAAACGAAATCCCTCTCAAGCACTTAGTGCCGATTCTTCAGAAAAATATTCCACAGTAACATCTCGATTCAGTGTTCTAGATAGTGCATACTGAACACACACACACACACACACACACATAGTGTTTTCCATATGTCTTTCCATCGGTGTTCAGGAACATTCCATTACTCAACTCACTACTGCCTGTGAATTTTAATCATGCTGATTCTAATTCTGATTCTAATCACTTTTCAGGAATGCAGTTGTTGTGTTTATAGTGGTGGAGTGACCATTATAACTGCAACTGCACCATGGGAAAGGTGTTTTGGTTAGAGAAATGCAGTCTCTTTCAAACTATTTTTATTGTTTCTGTTTCCTCTTTGCAAAAGAGTGATTGATTCAATCACTGTGTTGCCACTGAACATTTGATAAATTGCATGGGATTTAGTATGTGCGTGTGATGATCTGTAAAGCAGTATTCTTCACTAGTGGAACTGTGCAGCGTGTGTACTATTCAAAATAAAGAGCAGACAAAGAGAATGTACAGGAGACATATAGTGAAATGATTTGCTAATAGATCAAAGTTAATCTGTGCTTTGGGAATCAACATTGGCAGGCAGATCATCTTTAGATTGTGGGATCATGTGCGAGAATATTAAAAGCAGCAGGGTGCACAACAGAGGTTTTAAGCTCAGCAGGACTCGGAGGTTTTTGTGAGGCTTAGACGTGGTATACAGGCCTGCTGCAGTGGATGTTTAATGCTTTCATGCTCATCCCCAAAGATCATGTAGGTTTGCAGATCCATTCTTTTTTTAATGGTATAAAATAGTTGGATGTCTACAAAAAGAATCTAAAGCTAGTTGTCACAAAACAACAGCCTGAGCTGTCAAACTCTTTTTTTTCTCATGACGGGAGAACTTGGGACGTGTTTTTCTGTTCTCATCAACATCAAAACCTTTTGTTTTCTCACAAAAACAACAACAACAACATCAATAATGGCCACAACAAAGCACCAGCTTAGCCTGATCATCTTTGAAAAAAAAGAAGAGAAAGAAAAAATCTTCAATATTTGTGCGCATCCCTCAGCACCTTTTCTCTTGGCTTGTTTTCCTGGATGTCATACGATCCACTTGCGCCTCGCACACTTCACACTTTTCTGCCAGATCAAGCAAGTGAATAATGAGCCAGAGGAGAAAAGAGAGTGGGTATTAACGAAATCATTTCTCATCAGGGCAGAGGTTGCTTCTGGATAGCGCCACTCCTGTCAAGATCCATTAGCCAGCCCATCTGAATCCTGTCTTGAGCGGGCCACAGTGCATGCTTCACATATGCCAAACACTTAGGCGCTCAATGCAGGAGTAAGGCGGAGCTGGTGCCCTCGCTAATATGCCAGCCAACTGAGCTTAAAGAAAGTGATGCTGTTTGTCGGGATTCCTTTCTCTCTCTCTCTCTCTCTCTCTCTCTCTCTCAAGCTTTTGTTTTTGTTGTTTTTTATTCCCTGGTTTTGATGCCCGGTTGGTGTGTAGTTGATGTATAGTTGATGTATGAGGTCCTACAGTGTACAGTGAACCAACCCTGTAATTCAGGAAATGGAAAACACCCTTAAGGGGCTAGTTTGGTGCTAAATTGATACATGCATTACTATTTGAAATTGCCACATTGAGTGCTTTGTTTTGTCAAAGATCACTAGTTTGTGCTGTTCGACCATTAAATGGCCAAGTGGCCCTTTTTCCTGGTACAGTATGTCAGACGTTTGGAGCTGACTATGGAGAATGCTTTAGCTAGATAGAACAATCAAAACATGGTGTGAGCACTCCTGATCCCCCATCACCAGAAATACAGGTGGTCCATTTCATATTCTCATATCCACAGCTACCGTGCGATGAATTGTCCGATCACCACTGACACTGAATGTCTCGGTGAGGCCCCTCAGCAACCTTGCTGGGGATTTCCAAAGAAGATTAAAATGGTGTAATCTGGACATAGCTTCTGTCAGTCAAAGCCATGAGTGGGCTGCAGTTGATAGGGGACCTTTGTTTACTCCACACCTTTACAAGGCTTCCAGACAAGGCAGGTGGCAGGCCACTGAGCTTCACAGCCCCTGCACCTGATGCCTGTGGGTGTGTATGTGTGTGTGTGTGTGTGTGTGTGTGTGTGTGTGTGTTGTGTTATGCACAGTGTTGTATAAAGTACCCAAATGTTCGACTTGAGTAAAAGTACAGATACCAAACAATTACTTTGGTAGAAGTTCAAGTACTCTACTAGCATGTTACTCAAATAAAAAATCTAATATTTACTGTACTTAAGTAGGTAATCTATAATTATGAGAGTAATGAGAGTAAAAGTACAAGTAGTAAACATGTAGCTTACAACAACAAAAAACAGCAACACTATTATACATTTTCTTCCATTCATTTGAATTTACTTGCAAAGGATAAACAGACATAATCATTCTTGTGCATTAAGTCATAAATGTGATTTTGATTCAATCTAATTTCAGTTTTGTTTCCTCCAACCCAGAGTTTTAGATCTTGCAAATGTAGTAACTGCAGAAATTGCATTAGAAGGAACTGAGAGAACCTTTTTACAGTATGTCACTCATAAGCCATTTAATCATTTAAATGACTATGCCTGGTGTGAATTATTGTTAGCCCTTGTCAACAGATAAATCAGCTTCACCAAAACACTCAGTTAGTCTACCACAAACTTCAATTTATTCTAATACTTGTAACTATACAGCCGACTAAAAATGTAGTATAGTAAAAGAATGCATTTGTCTTAGGAACTGTAGTAGATATAAAAGTAGAAGTTGCCAAATTCTTAACAACTCAAGTAAAGCACAGATACTCCCAAACCTACTTGAGTACTGTAGTGAAGTATTTTTACTTAGTTACTATTCATCACTGGTTATGCAAGCAATACAAATGGCCTCAGTAAACTCTGCTCATTAGTCATGGGTTTCTCACAAGGCTGTATTTAATTATATCAGAGCACAGGCCACGGGACCACTGGGCTTCTCCTTCTGGTCATCCGTTTCCATTTGAGCGTGACTTGCTGAATTAAAACGGTTTACAATCAGAGTAATTACTCACAAATACCCCCCCCCCCCCCACACACACACACACACACACACAACCCCCTTGATGCTATTACCAAAATCCGAACTCAACCACTGCAGAACAGTGCTGGCATAGTGTCTCTTTAAACTGTCCCAATTTTCTTTTGTGTGCCCTTAATGTGTCAGCGCACCGCTGATGTGTTGCCGTGAATATCTTGACACGGTAAGCCAAAGGAAAACACCTGAGCCGAAATTAGCTGACAGCCCTGGTAATTGGGTGTAGGACACCTTTGCGGTGAGGCTAGGCTAGGTGTGGCTGGCGCGAAGACGTGGGGGCCGTGGAGGGCCGCTTCCTGCCAACCTCCCTTGCTGATTTGGGCGGGTTGGTGCCACGGTCCGTGTATTTGTCACTGTGTCAGCACTCCTCGGGCCTCCCTCTGCCCGGCACTCGCAGGCCAGCGCATTCATCTTCCTCTTCATCTTCAGGTTGGAAGCCATTCATCATAGGCCAGAGGGCTCCATCAATTATTCCAATGGGGAAAGGGGGAGGGGGGAGGCTTTTGAAAGGCAAATACATCTTGATTTAATTGGAAAGCAGGTAGAGCCCCCGAGTCGCTAAGCAGATTTCCTGCTAAGATGAAAAGGAGAGGAGGGAGGGTGTGTTTGTGATGGCTGGCCTTTGGGGAATGGCATTAGAACAAAGCCATGCGTCATCATTGGCATGTGCTGTGGTGCCATGTCTGACTTGGTGAACAGTGCAAGATGGTGGAAACAATGAACGCCGATCGGCAGACTGCAGCACTTCAGCGTTAATCAGAAATTGGTGGTTGAGAAGTTTCCGAGCTCTTTCGACCTCTCCTCCCAGGTTCACATTTGAACACTTCTGTAGAATTAGTTTCACATGAGGAATCAGCTAAATTCAGGTCTTGAGTGGGGGAAATTGAAAGTGACAGGCTTTGGATGTACAATAATCCAATAAATCCAATCAACACACAATTGAGATTCATGTTTAATCCCAGCTCAGGAGCTGGAGAAACACTACGCACCCTATGGGACCACTTTAATCAGATTGTTATATTGATAGGACTGGTCAGCTGTATGGACTGGAGCTTACAAACTAGTATTTTTATTTAGAAGGAACATGGGGAAAAGGGCTTGGTGTGAAAGGAAGTGATTGATATAACCAGGTCAGAGAGAGAGAGAGAGAGAGAGAGAGAGAGAGAGAGAGAGAGTAGAATGAATACAAAATAAATTCACCTCACAGAATTAAAACAAGCTTTTAAAAATAGAGCACTTAAGCAAAATAAATGCTTAAGTAAATCAAATTCAAGTCCAAATTAGCTGAGAGAGGCAGAGAGTGAATTGAAGAAAGAGTATAAACAGAGTGAAGGAGAGAAAACGAAGGTCAGTGACTTATTAGTATTGCTTCATTGTGTAATGGAAGATTGATAATTACATGTCGGTGAATGTCCTCCCTTTGGGGGGTCTTAGCTGTGCCCTGGGTCACTTGGGAATTGTGTCTATGGCAGCAATGAGGCAGCAAGAAATCTATATTTTATTACTGCCAGTTGTAATTGGAAAATCGGCAGCGGGTCATGACTTCTGGGAATCCTATTCTGTCACTAAATGCCTAATGCATTAAAATATATAATCTATGTCACATTGGGTAAAATACTGTAAATACCAGCAATTTCCACAATGCTGACAGACATACAGATTTATTGGTGTATTTGCATAATCAAGTATTGCGATGGGAGTGACAAATGATGGTTTGTGTGACTGCTGCTGTAACTCTCAATAAGCAGATGCCCTTGTCATGTGCCATACATTAGGTGAGCTGAAGGCACTCTGTCGTTGTGCCATGCTCCCAGCTCCATGTTCCTCCCTGCACACACTGACAGATGATTGGGTGCTAGTCGCTAGTCTAACAGTTTGTTGTCACTCTTACCCCCACACCCCCCTCCCCCGTGTTCTGACCTCATCTGTCTGTGGCAAGAGCAAACGTTGCCAGTGTGTGGAGTGGATTTAGTGCTCTCATCGGAACATACTCTCTTTCTGGGAAGGGTTGCCATAGCAGTAGCTCCGTCGCTAGGATTCTTCTTTTTCATTTGGTCCTCTATAGATTGCAGGGTACTGTTGCTACTGCCCATGTCACCTGCATGCTTCTAGTTTTTGAGGATAGCAGTAGTCATAGATACTGCATAGATAGCAGTAGATATAGAGCTGTTGATATGATTGACTGTTGGGCATGTTTTGTTCCATTTGAATGCCTGATGTAATTGCACAGTAGTTGGATAAACCTTATTAAACATTTACTCCCCCACCAGCCAAACACACACACACACACACACACACACATACATCTTCTCTTATTCTCATCTAGTACCAGTATGGGGAAATAGCCAGAGAAACAAGTAATTGTTTAGGTTCTTGGGTAATTAGAGTTTACGGGCCTGCATGCCCTGATAACTGGTTTTACTGCTTGAGCTAAACTTCTTTCCCTGCTTGGGAGATAATTGCTTTGTTAATGGCCGTCTTGAATGAAAAGCACATATGCAGACATGTGCAGCCAAAGACGCCAAAGAGGGTCTCCATCACCATGAACCACTCTGTGCTATGAGTAAACTGGTGTCATTTTCACTAAGGTTAGAAGTTCATCAATTAATGCCTGGTCATTATGCACTGTGGTTTGTGTCTTTTGCGTAAATGCACTGCATACATTTACCAAACAATAATGAGGAATGCATACATTTTTTCAGCTAGACAGTCGACCTCAATTTCTGGCATACATACAAAAAATGCCACCCCCATTAAAATTCAATTTCAGGAGCAGCCCTCAATGGTAATCACATTTGGGCTTTAATTTATTCTTTGACACTGATTAATTGCATCGAATTGCTGAAGTCATTTCCTGCAGTAAACGTCAATTAATTAGCTGACAACATTAGATGTGATAATTAATGCAGTGAGGGCCTCAGCATGGGTCCTTCCAGCCTTTAGGGGTGGCCCTGACCATGCCTGGCAGAAAACTCCTATGCCGCTGAGCCAGCAAGTGGTTTTGTTGTGCTTTTTTAGAGCAGCAACAATAAAACATTGTCCGTGGGGGGACACACACTTCCCAACCTGATTTATGGGCCGCGGTCTCGTTACGGCCGATTGTCCATCTGCAGTGTCAGGCGCCTTTCCCCCGTTGCTTCGCAGCGGTCTGCAGACGAGGGTCCCGTGGATGGATGGCGGGCTGGACAGACATTGAATGGCAGTGATTCATGCGGCTACACAGGGTCCCAATCCCAAAGTCCCTCTCAATTAAACTGGCAGCATATGGCCCAGTGACCGTTAAAGCTGAGAGTCTTGTCAGGAGACCATGGTGTGATCCTTCCTTCAACATCACAGCGGATTGGAAAAAAAGTCACCTTGGCCTCACCAGAGCCGTCTCCTCCACAGCCATCTGCCTCTGGTGCTCCCCATGACTGATGTCAGTTTGGGTTGTCCCAATTACTGTATGTTTTTCCATTGGCAAACAGTAGATAACCAAGATGTAAGTGCACTCACTTGACTCATGGCTCCAGGTCGTTTATCTTAAGTGTGCTACATGGTGTGTTGCTCAGATGTGAAGGACAGAATCTATAATAATCATCTGTAAGGTCACTCATCTTTAACCTGGAGGTGCCCAGAATTAATCATGATTATAGGATCAGCGGAAGTGACCTGCAGTCATCACATAGATGCCAGAGAAGGTCACAGACTATACTATAACCAATACCTATGCCCTTAGTTTGTTTTGAACTTGCAAGTACATTTGCAAATAAAATACAATTTGAGACTAATTGAATTTTAATATATTATTACCACATTACACCACCATTATATGTGTTAATGATATTTATAATGAAAATAAATAGGTGAACAGTTTGATGATGTTGCGTGCACTCTTGTCAAAGGTGTAACGACTGAGCCTTTGACCGTTGCCTTTGATCTCGACCTTTGAAACGTTCCTGGCCTGTGCACCTTAAGCCTCTGAGGCGAAAATTTGATTATGGCTCATAATTATGCTCGGATGGACCTCTTTGGCACAGAAAGAATAACAGTGCCAGTATTCTATTTCTCTTGGTAAAGATGCTCAGTGTCATTTTGCTGTAAAGTACAACACAGTCAGGCATCCGTCAGGCAAACGGCATTGCCATAGAGAGGATAAATGCCTTGTGAGTGCGGCTGGAGCTCCAGTACATAGTTCCCGATCTCCCACTGCACACCATCAAGCCCTACGTTCTTATAATGAGCTATTACAGCCCTTTTTTGAGTAGTTTTGAGGCAGAATGGGTCAGGCGTCCATTTTCAGACTCCTGCTTATCTGCTCATTTGTACTTCAAGTCAGTCTCTTACTATTCTTTTATTTATGGGCCAAACCACTATGGTCTTATTTTCTTTATTTCTCTGGGACTGTGCTAATTAATGCTCATTTTTATTTGGCTCAATCACTTTCTTTTTACTTACTACTTTATTTTCTCTTCTTGATTCTTCGCTTTCTCAACTTGATTCTTTCATTTTTATTTCTGTAACTTAGTAAAACAGTGATGTTTCACAAAGTTGAAAAAGAAATGGCCACACTTTTATTTCTCGTCTCCTTTCTCTAGCATTTCTGTGTCGGCCAGTATTCAATGCCACTCCCTGTGTCCCTCATGCTTTCTGGAAAGTGTGTGTAAAAGGGTGCCGCTGTCCCGACAGTCTGACCGCCAGCTTCCCGTTAGCTTAGCACATAGCGACTGAGGTTAGCCCCCCACCCGCTCCATCATTTTCTCCCCATAGTCATCCATTCTTCAGCTCATCCAAGAGTGAAATGGAACATGAGGTCTGGCTGTTAATGGGGTTTCATGAGGCATAAGATGGCTTTCACCAGTAGTTGTCGTCATGAATCTTCCCACTGAGAGGATTCTAAATAGGAGGATTTGGCCATGCCACAGTGAGTTATGGCCTCTTTGGGGGGAACTCACGGCTGTTGTGAGTTTGTGTGTTAGGAGAAGAGAGAAGTGTGTTCCGGTGTCTTTTGGTGTGTGTGGGGAGGTTGGGGGGGTGGGGGAGTGGTGGTGGTGGATGTGTTGGTTCATGTGGGTGAATCAAGAATGTGAAAATACTCGAGTGTGTTTGCACAGTGCAATACATGCCTCTGTGACCACAATTATATTTGAATAGTGTTTGATCTTGTACTTCTGCTCGATGTCTGCAAGGGTTTCTTTGTCCTTGATTTTATATAAATATATGTATCGATTTTTTTCTTTCTTTCCACCCCCCCCTCCAAACACTCCATTACCCCCACCCCACCCCACCCTGGATGCTTCATATGCTCGTTCGTTCTTTGTGTTTATTATGCCACCACCCAAAGGCCCAACACAAAAGGCCAGAGAAGTGACTACAGCCTCTGAACTTGTGTTTGTCATGTGAAGTTTTCTCATATTAATCATTCTGTCAGTCAGTGGCACAGCAACACACCCGGGGGTGGTTGTGGTGGTGGTGCGTGGGGTGGGGGGGGGGGGTGGGCGTCTATCAGAAGACAAGGCCTTCTGAAGCTGAGGGTTCTGAGCTGAAAACAAGAAGGAAGAGAGGAATACAAGCCTGTGTGCCCCATGCGCGTCTAGGCCTGGTTATCAATTTTACAGCTGACACATGGTGCACCAAGTCACACACATTCTACAGTGTGATGGGGTCGGGAAGGAGTGTTGGGGGAGTTGTGTGTTTGGCTGTGTTTAAGTTGGACTCATTAAAACTGAAGACACTGCACTGTAAAAAAGACATGGTGTAAAAGTATTTAAAGATTTATGGCTACATTACACTTCCAATTTCCAGTGAAAATGTATTCTTTTAGTAAATCTATAGAGTATAAGTATACTCTTTTGGTTTTGTGAGGAAATGTGTCTCTCAGTGGTGAATTAGTGAAATCTTGTGAGCACATAGTGAGGTAAGGCACACACTAAACCCAGCCCAGTGCGCTGCCTACTGTAGTGGTGCCTGGGGAGTAGTGAGGGGTTAGGTGCCTTGCTCAAGGGCTCTTCAGCCATGGTCTACTGGTCAGTCACAAACCCATTGCCCTAACCATTAGGACATACCTTAATCATGTATAATAACATACATTTAATTAATTAAACACAATTTTAAATATATTATAATGTTTTATTTCACTTTTAATTAATGGGGCAGCTGTGGTCTACTTGCCAGTTGATGGCTGAAGCCCTGATCAGAAGGCCATTAATTAACAGCCAAAAAAGCATGTAGGATATTTAAATTATGGTTTAGGAATTCATTTGAGTATTTAAAATAGACTATGTTGGACAAAAGACAAAATTGCAGAGAAATGTACATACACAAAATTAGCCTTTTGTAGTAGTGTGAACATAGCCAGATGGTGGGCAGCGTGGCAGCCCTATAGTTTAACACAGTACGACACGAAGGTGCACAATAGGTTGCAAATCTCAACCCAGCATATCAACCCAGATATGTCCGTGACATGCAGCTCCAACCAGGGGCGTAACTACCGGTAAGCAGGGAGGGCAGTTGCTTACGGGCTCGGGGCGGATTGGGGCCCGCATTAGCAAGGTAAGAGTAACGACGCAGAAGTATAAATCCAGTTTAAGTCACGACCGGGCCCTACTATCGCTAACATGTAGGAAGACTGGGCCCTTTCACTGTCATAACTTACGTTTCTGCTCAATTGTGTCCCTCTTCAAGAATCTCATTCAATGACAGAAGTACACATGATGTAGCCTGAGCTATCGAGGAAAATAGCCGTTTGAATGATTTGATTTGAATGGTGAAACGGTTTGAAAGGGCAAACTCCATATCTCTTCATCAGAATTACATACTCTTACACCATGGTGTGACATTGAAGCATTCTATACAGTAGGTCTCTATATAGGCTGTACAAATTATATACACATGTTTGAAGTAATATTAAAAACATATTACAGTGATCCTTAAATAAACAAGAACGATGCATTTTTCTGTATTTTATTTTACATTGTGACTGGGAATTGTGGGATATGGTAGTGAACTAAACATGCGTATTACAGGAACCCTAGGCTACATGCTAAAATAAACACTGAACTGGTGAGTTTCAGATAAGTTTGCACTGTTCTCGTGCATTTCTGACAATGACCGTGGTCTTTGCAGAGCGTACATTTTCCAAGCTGAAACGAATTAAAAGCTCGAAGGGACAGAGTCATCTTTCTGGACTCGCCATAACGTTAACGTTACTATCGATAGAGAATGCCCTTGCGCATCCACTGGATCTTATTGATTTGATCGTAAACTTTGCACAGATGTGCCAGGAAAAAGCCCAGGAGATGCAGCTATGATGTAAGTGAGCATTTTAACTATTTAAATGATAAGGTGTTGACTTTTTTGTTTATTGGGTGTTTATTCTCTCCAAAGAGTAGTGTATGCATTTGTTGAGGTGCGCCGTCACCAGTTTTCTTTTTATTTGCGGTTTTGATCTGGGCTCCTTCTGTCAAATTTATCTTAACGGCCTATTTATGGTAGCTAGGTAGTTTTACTGGTCATTGCGTTATCACGTGTTATATAGGGGGCCCGCCTTGATAATCTTGCTTACGGGCCCGATGTTGGCTTGTTATTCCACTGGCTCCAACTGAGCCAATTTCTTTTGACAGCTTCAAAGGAAGGCGTGAAAGTTGGGGATGTAAAAATGTATTTCCCAGTCAGAACATATGAATAACCTTACAGTGCAAAACTGATTTTTTTATTTTAACAAAATTACACAACAGTCATTTTTCCCCGGAGAAAATACACGACTCATGCACGCACTGTTGCACTTTAAAAAAAATAAATTATTTATGCTATGACCTGTCTTACAGCCCTGGCTCCATAAAGAACCCCCAGTAATAACATGCTATGTTTAGAAAAGGCGGTAAATGTGCATGAATAGGCTAAATTTAATAACACACAAACCTCACATAACTCACTAACTTACAATTCTCTGTCAGGATAGCTGTGCTACAATCTCCTCATTTGAAATGCCCTGACTTGACCTACATTTGAGCGTTAATTCCACTCACGTTCTTGACACCAAGTTTTGCTTGGGAATGAGCTGTTTTCTATCACACAATCTTTTGTTACTGCAAACTGTGATAGGAAGTGCTTGATTACTAGATGCGAATGTTCTCCTTCTATCTCACAGTCACTCTGGCTCACGTAACTTCTGACTGATTCCACTCTCAAAATGAATTTGCATGATTGTGATGTTTGTTGCAGGATTTTATGTAACTCTGAGGTTTTCAGAGCCTTGGGATGTCTGCACAGAAAATGTTTTTTTTTCCCATTAACAGCTGCATTCTCGGGGCAGGTTATGGGTCTAAGTTGAATTTGTGTATTAGTATTTATCTGACTTGCTCCAGGGGAATGCCCTATCACTGTGCAGTTCACTGGGGTGGTGGTGTTCTATTTTTCAGTAAAATTGTAAATGGTAGCAGTTTATACAGTAGGCCTATGTGGTTATTGTTGTACTACTTGTGGCTGGATTTTGTTTGCAGACTGTTTGTTTAAAGGTATGGTAATTCCTTAAGGTGTGGTGATTCCATAAGACAAAGGTGTGGTAATTCCTTACGTTATGGTAATTCCATAAGACAACGACATTAGTAAAATAGCTATCCAGTCAGTACAAGGAAACTCAGCTCAGTTTTAATGGCCGCCTATTCAGTGTCTGTAATAAAAGACTGAACAGAAGGTTCTAATACTGACAAATAACAGGGCTCTGGGCTGAGCTGCTCTGGAACATCCCTTTAAGATATGCAGATGTGACAGTCTAACATGATGGCATGATTGAAGAGCAGGCTTCCCAGGATCTCAATGGAATGATAAACACTGACTTCTCACTTGGTGAGCAACGTAATGTTTTTTTTATTTTATTTATTATTTATTCTAAATTTGCCACATTGTTCTGTCACAGGCCTAGGAACATAATGCTTTTGTGGCGCCCCTTTTTGCTGTGATGTTTTGTGTGTTGGCATCTGCCCGACATGTTCAACATGAAAACAGGTGGGATTGATGTATGGTTCGGATTCTTCTCAGTGGCGCGGGGTGGCTGATGGTTGCTATAGGAGACGAGGTGATTGATGGCTGAGCCGTGCTTTTACATTCACGCCGATATGAGGGATTCCAACTCGGAACACAACCACGGGCGCAATCCTGATGGCTGTCATCCGTTACAGAGATGGGGGTTGATGAATGATGCATGCCCTAAACACATTTCATTTACACACACATTTATAATGCTTTGTTGGCCATTAATAATGTGTTATCTCTAAACATTGACCTGTCAGTTATTACTTTTGGCCTGTTTGATATTGCCTTGTGATTTCATGGTCAAATGCCAAAACATACAGTAAAAAACAAACAAACAAACAAAAAAAAAAACAATTCCATCCAACAGCATCAGACTAGGAAGAAAATCTAATAGCTGTTTTTCTTCAACAGGATTCTTTCTGTAGGGCCTTGAACTCAAATAAAGACAACAAATAATGCAGGGAAGGTGTTATTTTTTCACTGCCTTTGTGTTGTATACGAGATACAGTATGCTTGCAGTCTTGTTCCTACAGTACGAGCTGTCTTGTTGTCTGGTCCGATTTGTTGTTTATTTGCTCAGATTAGATTATTCTCTGAAAGTTGAGCCGCTGTCGCTCTATTTTCTCAGTCTTTAGTTATTTAAGCATATCTTTGGGAGACATCTTTGATGACTTGATTTGAAATATTGATTTCCCTCGATGTCGTTCACTAAAAAAAGACATTAAGCATAAAACACTACAGACGTTTGAACAGTTTTATAATTAAAGGAATTTTGTCATAAATAAACGATCCGATTATATTTTACTTCAGTTCTTCATAGTGTTTTGTATTGGTTTATTTTTGATAAAAAATACTTATTTCAGACTATATGTTAGACTGCTAAACAGAAATTGCCCTGACCATTAGATCTTAATGGTTAAAAGGCCTAACCTCATTAATGCAAAGTTTAAACTAGAAATGTTCTGTTATGTTCTGTATTTCAGGAATGGTGAACTACAGTGAGGTTTCTGGCTATCCTCTTGTCCAGCACTGGAGACTGCGATCCATCCTGTACCACGTCAAGCTGAATCAGTGGGTGTTCTCCCAAGGTAAGTCCTCCCTCCATTTCCCCCGCAGAGCTGTGCTGCTCGGCAGGGTGCGCTGGTTTAGGCGGCGCATGCACTCCGAGCAAGGGGGGGGGCAGATGACATTTAGAGGAACTTTAGACCTGTGGCTGACATCTTGAATTTGCACCGCTGAGCGCGCCTCTGCTCTGCTCTGCCCTGCCCGGCCTCTTTTTATGGTCTGCTGGGCTGATATTCTCATCCGGCCTCAGGAATCTGCCCAGACCTGCCATACAGTCGTCTTAAAATAAGACCACCGCTGATATGTTTTTTTTTTTTATTCCATCTCTCTTTTTTTGGGAAAGGTTGCATTCACAGGGGCACTGAGGTCTGTGAGAAGCAAGTAAAAGTTCTATTCTCTGGACTCTTCTTCTCTGGAACTATTCTGTAAAGAAAGATTATTTCCCATAGTGCTATGACTGCATCACTCTCAGTCTTTGTTCAGTTTGTACCTAGGCTGCTATTTGTCTGAATTTGTCAACAACTCAATGCAAGGTGAAATGTTTTTTTTTAGTTAACTTAGTTAACATTTGCACTGCATATAACTGAATAGAAAGGCTATTATGTTTACATACCTATATATACGCTCCAGGTGATGGCAAAGCATAGAGAGTGTTCTACTATTGACGCTGTTCACGTGTAGAAAGGGCCTGGCTATGATGGCTGACCCTCTGGATAAAGTAGACCACCTTAGATAGCCTATAGCCTTTGAGTTTCCAACAGAATGGCAGAGAGTGGACTTAAAGAAATGCTGCTTCAATGGAAATGATTTGGAACAGCCTTAGGATACTGCTTCAATGGAAATGATTGGGAACAGCCTTAGGATACTGCTTCAATGGAAATGATTGGGAACAGCCTCAGATGTAGTTCTCCTCCTGTCGTCACTGGCCTGCAGCCCCTCCAGCTACTTCCCTCCTATTAGCATTTGAAGTCTTCATTTTTCATGTGGAAGAGCATAAGTATAGGAGTTTACTGATCCTTAGCCCAGATATCAAAGCGCCATTTTTCATAAAGAGTTGTTTTTGTGTGTGCCTCTCTCCAGCGGGCTGCAGTGCAAAGCAGGCACGGGGGTGGAGGTTACTGCAGGTGGGATATTAATGTGAGAGCTCTCCTCCGATAATGGAACACTTTAATGCACTCTGCAGCCACTCGACGGACACTGTTTTGCGAAGATATAAATAAAATGAACAAAAAGAATGAAAGTGGTGTGCAAGTGCATAGGCATAGTTTACAAGTGTGTAGACTTAGTGTACAAGTGTATAGACATAGTGTGCAAGTATATAGACATAGTGTGCAAGTGAATAGGCGTAGTGTGCATGTGTTCATAGGTGTAGTGTGCATGTGTTCATAGGCGTAGTGTGCAAGTGCATCGGCATAAAGACTTGGGAATATATGTTCTGGTAAACTATGCCACTTTCATTACGGCGTAAGGGTCACAAAGTTAAATTCAACTCTGCCTAATTGCAGTATTTCAGTTAATTAATTGCAGAAGTATGATGGTGTAGATTTGTTCAGTATTAAGATTCTGATTTCCAGTAAGTAGCGTTTTCTCACTCTGTCTCTGAATGTCTACCAGCCTTCAGCTCCGCCATTCACTCCCTGGATGGAGCCACTCTCCGCAGTGACTTTGTTTCCATCCTGAAGGAGTTTGGGAACCACTTCATCCAGGAAGCTGTCTACGGGTTCGAGGAGTCTTGCACCATCTGGTACCCCAACAAACAGGTCCAAAGGCAGCTTTGGCTGGAGTATCAGGACATCAGCAAAGGTAAGGGGAAAAAAGACAGACAATGTTTAGTGTGTTTCAATTGTCCACTCTAGATGGAAGAAAGCATGGTCATTGTTTACATGAAACAATGGTGGGACATTTTCAGGTTGTGGTTGTATCATCCACAGCCTATCACGGGAAAATTCCTCAAGGACTCAAAACTATGAATCAGAAACTTTTCTTTGTGAAATAACGGAGTGAACACCTACTTCAACCCCCACCCCTCCTTTTCTCCCATCTTGACAAAATGCGGTTCTGTGCTTCCATTTGCCACGGCTTGAAATGTTGTTTTGCACATGTGCCATGTTTGTACACTGGTTATCGCAGCCTGAGACAACACGCCTTCCCCTGGGGAGGCCTGCCACAGCTGTTGAGCAGGTAGAGGAGAGTCGGGAGGAGAGATGGGGTCTCCTGCGCAGATGTCAGGGGCAGACTCAGCTGGTCAGCTGACCGGCAAATCTGGGCCAGTTGCCTCTCATTTCCATGTGCTGTAGTTAGAAATAAAATAGGCTGCGTCCATTGGACAAGGTCAGGACAAATGCCTTTTTATTCAAGACCGAAAAAGACTATATGTAGCCGAGTGGTTTTGTCAGTGGTATTCGTTCGGTTCTACTGCCCATGTGGACCCAGGATCGAGTCCTACCAGAGTGATAAAGATGACAATAAAAATAGCAAACGATGTGATAACAGCATGTCAGGCTCATGCGCGTGTCCACAAAGTCTGCTAGAGTGGTTTTGTGGACCAGCTTCCCCACACAAGGTTACAACATCAAACACCTGCTGGGGTTTAGTATCTCTGCCAACATATAAGGTGTTTGCTGTGGAGACGGTCTCTTTTAATGGTGCCAAAGAAAAGGTAATGATATTTCTTATTTCTTCTTATTTTTTAGTTGAGTTTTTTTGATGAGAAGAAATGAAATGAAATTGTCAGTCTCCCATCTTTTCAGTTTCATGGTTTACAGAAAATTTGCCCTGGCCAGGCAATCTGTCTTTCCATCCGGCTCTTGCTTTTTTTTTTTCACCTCAGACAAAAGAGGCTAAATAATGACCCCTCCTACCCCAGCGCTTCAGTCCACTAAACTCAGCCCCATTGTTTCCTATGCTTGAATCGACCACTCTTCTGTCATCCAAGGGCACCATGCCTCGCATTTCACTGGAACGCAGCAGCTCTGATGGATTCTGTGAAATGATTGAGTTCTTGCAGCCCACCTGAGATTGCCATTAGTCTTCATTGAGTGTTCCAGTCTCTTGCCACGGCCATGTGTCACAATTACGCTATTAAATGCATGGCGTGCATTTAGCTTTAGAAAAACCTTGGGAAAATATTTTGATGCATATGTCATCCTGTCCTGGGCCTTAAATTGGGGACAGACGGACAGACAGACATAGCTGTGTGCCATTCACACTCTGACATCAACAGCAGTAATATGACATCAACAGCAGTAATATCTGCTGTAGTCACAAACATCGTGTAATAAAGCATGTGGATTGCCTAACACTAGTTGGTGGACATGTAGTACTTCGTCTTAGAACCAAAAAACGTAATTTCCTGTTTTGAGATCAGCGGAATGGAAATATGCCCATGACACACAGTTGCGGAAGCGGTGTAATGCATTGCCTGCGGGTAAATAGTATGAGTTCTGCGAGAAAATCGCCTAATGACTAATAAAAGGTTGTTTCAAGATATATCATGGATGTTATTTGCTGATTCTGAACGGGAATATATGAACATGGAAAAAACAATCGGTCGGAAGTAGTCGTAGCACAAAATCTCCATCTTCAGTGCTCCAAAAAGGTGGGCGGCGCCGTGTACGCGCCCAACGGGTACATGTGCGTATACATGTACGGGTACATGTAATTTCATTTTACTATATGAAATTATAATAATAATTAAATATTAAACCATTTTAAGGTAAAAATTTTAATGATTAACCGAAAATCGATCGTTAAATCTCACAACGATCGATTAAGAGTGCCATTAAGTGCCATTCACACACTGGACAGAGACGGATGGACAGACAGTGCCATTGACACTACGGACAGAGACGGATGGGAAAGAGCTGCGTCCACAGAATACTGAAGTTACAGGAAATTCTCTTCATTTCTCCTGTGTCATGGCGAAAGGTCCTGCTCTTTGGGTATGGATAATGAGACCACAGGAGAGTTTGCTGATCCATATACACACCCACATCCCACAATACAAGCGCCCCACCGGGCTTGGACGTGTGTGCCGGCTAATCATTTTTGCATTTTTACAGGGCAAATGTGTTTTATGCATGTTAATGTGGGTATGGACGGAGTGGAAACCTGACTAATGCGAGATCAAAAATATGCTAACCCAGCCTATTAAAATGGAGGAACACCAGAAATGTCAAAAAAAAATGTTTTGGCATAATAGTTATGCATATCAAAGAAAGTGAACTACCTTCTTGGTGACTTGAAGTTGTTTATGTAAGTGGCTCATGCAAATGGTGGTGGCGAGACCTTTGAAGATTCTTACCGTGCTAATGCGTCTGAGTAAATGACAAGTCTTATCCAGGTCTAAACGTGTGAAGATTGTGAGGAGGATGTTTTGCAAAGTTTGGCAGAGACTGTCACTACCCAATGTAATATTTCCTCAGTCCAATATGAAACCTAATCTATAATACATAATAAAATCTATCAGAGAGCATGGTGACCTTTGCTATTCCTCCTGACATGTCCCATGTCGTCTCCCCTGCAATTGCATCCACTTCAGCCATGGGAACAGAGCAGAAAGTAGAGTTTTTATAGAAGACTGTGACCTGCAGCCCCTCTCTACACTAGAGACAGACGGCACATTGGCCCATGTGGAATAATGGGTGCTTGTCCTGTTCTATTATGAACAATGTTTAGGGAAAAAACGCTGAGGAAAATGTTGCAATGGTGGGGTGGGGTCAAGCCACTGTTCTTTGATTTAGACATTGTTTTTAAGACAACGACGGTATCAGGGTGTGCATTCTTTTTTCTGGAGTGTCAGTATATTTATTTATTTTGTTATTTGCCAAATCCAGTAAGTTAGTTATTCTACCTTTGCCCGACATAAGGAAGTTAGTTGAAAGCTCCTGTGTATCTTGTGGGAAAGTACAGTATGTTGTTGGGAAAGTAGTTTTTGCATTCTTGCTGGCACTTTTGTGGAAAAAAGTGAAATTGCACAAGCAGCTTGCTAGAAAGAAAATGGATAAGCGTGAAAAAATCATGCCGTATTTTTGTAATACTTTTTTTTGTTTACGTCTAAGTAAACCATTGAGTTTGTATTATTTAAAAGCCCTCTAGGACGCAAACAAATACCTGCACTCAGAGTAGGCTGACTCTCCCCATGTGCGAGTCAAACAGCACAGCCAAAGGGGAAGCTTTGCTAAGAAGGTGGCGGCTTTATCCATGGTCCGGAATTAAGGAAAGGAAGCAGCACAACCCATTTATTTCAGCACCTTTGGGAGAAGTGCAAGGCTTCAAAATCACAGCATGCATGATTTTTCTCAGGCTATATTCTTCTCTTAATGTACACATTGTCTCTCTCACAAAGCCTATGCAAATTGTTTAGAGACTGAGACTTCTGATCTAGCTATCAAAAACACATTGAACGCACATTGAGTTACAGTAGCTATCAAAAACCCATTGAACGCAATTTTCTTCTGGAAAAGTCCAGAACGTCGGCTTG
Organism: Limnothrissa miodon; assembly: GCA_017657215.1. NCBI lineage: Eukaryota > Metazoa > Chordata > Actinopteri > Clupeiformes > Clupeidae > Limnothrissa > Limnothrissa miodon. The sequence goes on along the minus strand of JAGFZM010001683.1, from coordinate 365,460 downwards.
GCAATTGGCAACTGTCGGACTGTTGATCTCCAAAACATGTATCACTAGTCCAATCAAAGCTAGCAGTATTCAAAAAACAAACCTATGATATAAGTTACTATTGTCATAAAAATAGCTGTGCCGTTCTATCTTCAATAATGCATGGTACGTTAGTCAGGGCACGGGTACGAGAAGTGCATTAACATTGTCATAAAAGAGATTTAACTCATTAGTATCTAGACAAATACAGCTGATGTGTTGTAATATAAATACGACCGTCATCTGTGCTCAATTATATTAAGACACATTATGTACACACCATGTGACATTTATATTAAAGCTGAACATAGAAGTTGTCAGTCATGATGTACTAAAAGCCTACATTTTAAATCTATAAAAATGCAACATTTTTTTCTGTTAGTCAAATGGCATGAACATGAAACCTGTGTTTCTCTGCAATGCCAATTTGTCCATTGCTTTCCATTATTTTTCAAAGACATTAGCCCAGCATTCGGAGAGTAGTAATGGCATCTACATAGGACTCTATTGGACCACTGGTTGTAGTGCCTTATCTTGTTTTGGCATCATTGATCATGACATTGCCAGAGTATGCATTTCTCTTTGGTGATATATCTTATCAAAAGAAAAAAAAAGCTCAGCTGCAGGTTCTCTAAACAGGTCTGCAATGGTTCAGTTGACTCAGGTTTATTGTCATAAATAACAAGAGAAAAGCCCAAGGCTGTATCTCAGCTCATCAAAATCTTCCCCAACTCTCTCTCTCTCTCTCTCTCTCTCCCTCCCTCTCTCTCTCTCTCTCTCTCTCTCTCTCTCTCTCTCTCTCTCTCTCATATCCTCGGGCGAGCATGTCCAGCACAGCAGCTCTGTCCTGCTCAGTCGTTGCCCTCTGACCCTGCTGTCAGGTGAGCCGTGTAAGAGAGGAGAGGATGAGTGGGGAGAGACAGAGGGCCAGAGTTTCCAGAAGGAAAAACACTCTACAGCAGAGCTTACTTCAACCCTCATCTCATCAGGAGAAAGAGAGAGAGAGAGAGAAAGAGAGGAACAGAGAGAGGTATACCTCATCCTCTTGAAAGAAGAGCTGGCTGACCAGGGGAGGTGAAAACAGAGAGACTTTGACTCCTTTGCTCCAGGCTTGAGTGCAGGTCATAGGGGGACTGAAGATGCAGCGGATCTTCCTTAAGCCTGATATGGGGCTGCCATAGAGGGCAGTCCGGGCGCAGGAGAGGGGAGAGAAAGGAGAGAAGGAGGAGGAGGAGGGAAGACGAAAGAAACAGGGGGGAGAAAGGAGAGGAGACTGGAAGAGGTGAAAGCTGAAGGTGAGGAAAGAGAGAGAGAGTTAATAGAAATGATAAGAATGAGGAAAGACTTGCTCCCTTTGACCTCCACCATCACAGAGCCCACTTCACCTAGGCTTCATCTCCCCAAGCCTGTGTGTGTGTGTGCGTGTGTGTGCGTGCTGTGTGTGAGAGATGGTGAGAGCTGAGGCAGATGTCTTTAGTCAGGAACATGTCACAGTAAGAAAGACACAGCAGAAGGAAGGTGGGTGGAGGAGAGACTGCATCACACTTGTCAAACATAAATAACCTCTGCATCACAATTAAGCCAGGCAGGAACATTTGCATAGGTGTGAGATGTGCTCTCCCCCCTTTCTCTGCCTCACACTTCGTGCCAGTTGTAAAATAAAACCTGAAAATGACTTGATGATTAGAGCCCACTTTTTATATATAAAACCTGTCTGCTCTGAATAACGACTTCTGTAGCCCAAAGGGTATAGTCATTGGGCTTTAAACAGCAGGAGTGCAGCTGAGACCTTAATGAAATTTAATGCAAACATGTAGTAACAGTAATAATAATAAACATTTTTAAACTATACTGATTATAGTTTGCTAATGAGTTATTTGAGAAGACTGTGTAATTCCTGTTTGGAAAAAAACATGTCATATTTCATTTGCTAATAAACTTGGAGCCATTGCTAAACATTTACCCAAATTTGTCACAAGGCTTTTAGATGACTCATCTAATGACAAATATTCCTATTCACAGTTTCGAGAAATACAAAATGTTCTGAACACTTTTTAATTGTGACTAGTGAAGTTTCAGTAATTATAAATACAGTGTTCTATTTTTGACCATGAAAAAAGGTGGTTTACTGGAGAGAGGCTCTTTTGTGGTTGTGTGATTTTTATCGTATGAGAATGTAAAACTCCTCCGCAGAGAGTCTCAGGTTCTGCAGGTTTGTACTTTTAAACCCTTATCTCTAATTGCTATAAGCCTGTACGTAGGTATAGTGACGTGACTGGAAAGAATTTCTGTTTGGCTCAGGCCTCCATACCATAACCCTGGGGACCCAGTTAACCAATTCTTCCCCATCTCTCTCCCCCAATCATTTGCTGTCATAATATCTCTCAAATCTGATGAAACACAAAGAAAGCTTAACAGATTTATAAAACAAACAATTTACATTTTCTATATTGTTGCTGTATTAGACTGTAGTATTACTCAAAATGCTTTGGCTCTCCTATGGAAAAAAAGACTTGTGGCTTGTCTTACAGAATGCTTGTCACTTTGGCTTGTCTTACAGAATGCTTTTTTTAGTAGGCATCTTTCAGCTCACCATGCTGAAGGTATTGGCCTTAAAGATGCTGTATGCACATATTTTAATCCGGTGTCCATGGCAGGACCGAGCAATACGGATCCGCTCTGCTCAGCATAACGTGGGCTTAGGTCTTCCTATCTTCAGTGCCGCAGTAGCTGCGGCGTGATAGAAGCAGATCCAGACATCATTGCAGGCCCCCGTGCATGATATGCGCAGCCTATGTGCCTGTTTGAGCTTTGAGGAAATATTTAAATGTAAGCAATTAGAAATCTCAAACAATCTGTTGGAATTATCTGTAAGGCAGCTTAAATGACCCACAATGATGTTTGTGCATATGGTTCCTCCGATTCTAAATTCAACCTGAATGATAAAAAAAAGGCTAACTTGCAGTTCAGTAACATTCTGAACTGCAAGTTAGCCTTTTTTTTATCATACCAAGATGTATACCAATACCAAGATGTATTTTGAGGTCAGTCTCACAGGGAAGCCATGCTGAATTTATTTCAAACAGCATGAAATTTCTCAACGTCGCTGTGTCCCTGTTGATCTTGTTAGTGGCATCACCTGGGAGAGACGAAGGTTTGTGTGGAAGACGTTTGGGGTCTTCTCCTTTGTCCAGAGGTAATTTGGAGTAATGCTTAGTCCTTCACTAAGGTTGGGTGTGTGTGTGTGTGTGTGTGTGGTGTACAGACATGAGAGCAGAACATTGTCTCTTTGGCAATCGGCAGCCTATACACTGCTGTATTGAATTCTCTCCCAGTTCTCATCACCCCCCGCCCCCTCCCTTTGCTTTCTGTCTCTCGCTCTTCCTCTTTCCCTGACAGTTCTCTCTCTCTCTTTCTCACTCTCTCTTCACTTTCTGTCTCTCGCTCCTCCTCTTTCCCTGACAGTTCTCTCTCTCTCTCTCTCTCTCTCTCTCTCTCTCTCTCTCTTTCTCACTCTCTCTTCACTTTCTGTCTCTCGCTCCTCCTCTTTCCCTGACAGTTGTCTATCAGTATCTGGTTTCCTGCCTTTGTTGTAAGCTTAAGATTTGAAAGGTGAACTAAACTGATTTTCTGTCAGAAGCATATCTACTGCTAATGCAGAAATATTACGGCATGATTAAGCCCTCTTTGGCAATGACAAAAAAAAAAAAAATGTGGGGATCGAGTTCCTCTGCAGCATTTGGGGGAAAAAAGGCGTTTTTGAAGGAGATTTCCTCAACTCACGAGAAAATCTTCAGCATCATTTAATGGGGTCATGTTACTCAAATAGCGTCCTCTCCATACCGCCATCAGAGCTGAGAGAAAGCTGTATCTCCAAAGACCGTAGCTCTGAGGGGGTGCTGGGGGGCTAGGCTCCTCTCTGGCTCCTCTCTGAAGCGTGCCAGCTCACAGCCAAGTCATCTCTCACTGGCCCTCACTCCTCAGCCCCCCTGTTTAATTACTGCTCATGCCAGGCCTACAGCCTGCACCACTGTCTTTTCTGATCCAGGGGATTTTAGGAGGAATGGGCCTTTTACTGTGCATCATAACCTTCTTGTTTACATAACTTAAATATCCTAGGGGGAAACATCAATGTGGGTAGCTTCGAAAACTGGATTTGATATTACAGATTTTGAGAGAACTGCTTACACACAAAACTGCACACAATTTCCCAAGCAAATCCCCCATGCAAGTCATGCAAAGTTCATTTGAAATTCAGAAGCATTTGGGATTCAAGGTGTGATGATTATGATCTGTAAGTGTAATATTTAGCACAATCAGCTTGATGAAAGTGAAATAAAAACTGAAAATTGAAAACCTATTTAAGAGGTAGAAGACATTGTTTTCTCATACATGTAGCTCTATGAGATATTTCTGGATCCTAAACGGCGTCTCAACAGTCTTATTTTCACTTTCCATCCGCTTGGAACATGAAATGTCTGATTTAAATAGTCTTATTAATGACTCCATTGCATTAGCAGTCTAATGAATCGACTTTCTGCAGTACAGCAGCACTGGATAGCAATCACAAGCCGATTTTGGAATATTCCACCAGCCATGGTTACAATGTTGGAATGCAATTTCATGGCATATCCAATCCACTTTGCACAATGTAATTGATTTTGTTGTTTTGGTAATCAATGCCCAACCCCCTTTCTCACCATTTTACACACACACACACACACACTCAAACACACACATATACACACTTGCTCACTGACTGACTTCATCTTATATATTTTCTATTTTTTCATTATTGTCTTGTCTCTTGGGCACACTTGTGCAGCAATGGAGAAAGGCCTTTAAGGTCATGCAGGCAAAAAAACAGCTACGTGTAGGGAGAACTAGCCGTACAGTGTGTGTGTGTGTGTGTGTGTGTGTTTGCTTTATTCTTGAAAAGGTACATTCTTTTTTTCTCAGTGTTGTTTTTGCTGTTCTTGCTGTGGTTGTTGTTGTAGTTGTATTGTGCTGGTGTGTAGGAAAGCGTTTCGGCCAGGTGGTGTTAACTGGGCCGGGCGCTTTCAGAGGAAGCATAAATGAAGAGCGATGAGAGCCACGCTTCAGGCTTTTCATCAAGACCACAGCTACTTTGCCTAAAGCCTTATCAACCCAATCCAGTCCTCTGATTGGCTGACACTGATCTATGAGCTGTTGGTTTAACGCTTTGTCTGTGAAAATGGATTCTTTTTTTCCCCTTTGTCTTCGTTTGCTAGTGGGGAGAAAAGAAATGCCTAAATTGTGAAATAGGGATGTAAGATTAAACCACAAAAGAACCATTACTTTAGTTGAGCTTAAATCTGGGTATATAACGTATTTGGAAAATAGAGGATATAGATATGGATAAAAAGGATATGATCAACACTTTTATGTGTGTGCAGTTACGGAATTTGTGGGACTGCCAGCCAGGGTTTCTGAGTAGATCTGTGAGGGTCTGTTTGGATATTGTCTTTCTGCATGCACACCAACAGTGCAATGCACTTTAAACCCTGAGAATTCAAAAATCTCCAATGCTTCCATGCAACTGCATGTTGACATGGCTTTTCCACGAGGATATCGTGCATTTAACTGCTGGCGATGCGGCTCTTTCCCTGCGGTACACTGGGAGATATCAGAGCCTGGCTTAATCCACCCCATCCACTTGTGTCTCATTGAGTTAGCACAAAATGAGGAATTGGAAGAGTCTACAGAGAGCACTGGATAAAAATGAAAAGACTTTTCATTTACAGCTTTAGTGTATTCAAGCAGGAGTCCAATCATGTGTCTCGTGAGTATGGACATTATGCGTAACACCACAATGTATGTTCTTTGCACTGATATTCAATATATACCTAATGGTCTTCAAGTGTGCTGTATAATCTATCGAATCAATGTGTTGAAGTGTCAGAGAGTAGCAGCAGAGGTAGATAATGGGGAAGCTGTACTTAGAGGGTAGAAATATTTATTTCATTTGGTTTTATAAAAAGCCAATCAGCAAGGCCACCCTTTGTAATTCCATCTTAATTAGGCATGCTGATTTGCCTGTCAAATTTAACGTGACTGTCTTTAACGTAACCCATAGGATGGATGGACTAATTAGGACCCAGTAATAAAAAACATGGATGAAATGTCCAGTATGTTGGTGACAAAGTCTGTGTACTGTGTGTGTGTATGTGTGTGTGTGTCTGTGTGTGTGTGTGAGAGGCACATGTGCACATCTTTCTGAGTGTATGCATGTATGGAAATGAAATATAAACGAATAAAAAAATGTGATGAATTAAACAATCCTCTTCCCTCTGCACTCTCTGGTTCGAGCCGTGACAACCTCACAGTAAAACTGTGTACAGTAAAACTGCATTCTGTGCAGCAAAAGTGCCCCCTTTAGTTCAGTTTGGGTAGTACAGCCCTGTTTGTGTGCGTGTGTGTGTGTGTATGTGTATGCACGTGCGTGTGTGTGTGTGTGTGTGTGTGTATGTGTGTGTGTGTGTGCGTGCGTGTGTGTGTGTGTTAGGGCCAGGAGAGGTAGACGGCGGAGCGTAGTTTGCTTTAGGGATAAGAGGGAAGCTCTGGCGCTGCCTCTGTAGAGTCTCATTAGCTCCTCTTATTGCATTATGAGGGCTGAAGTAGAGCGCGTGTAGCCTGTTTGCAAAGGGAGATGGGCTTCCATCACTTTTCATTTAGTCTTTGGCAGGTTACACCTCAGCCAACAGTGTCGAGCAGCCACGGTGCTGCATGCAAATGACTCACTCCAGCCAGTGGACACGTCTCTAGACAACATGCTCTCACATTCACACACTCATTGGCAGTGTAGTGTTCTTTGAAATAGCCAAACATTCAATTCAATTCAATTCAATTTAATTTGTGTAGCGCATTTTACAAAAGGCATGTGTCATAGCGCTTAACACAGAGAGCACCAATGAGCACATTATCTAAAACATTGTATCCGTTTGACTGTTGGATCTGCCCTTATTTGTTGAAGTAAGGCAAACATATATAGTGCATGATGAATGTGGGTAATGTTGAGTTGTTTGTAAAGCTAAACTGTGAGGACGTCTCCTTGCCATCAGTGTGCTGTGTTAAGCCAAGAGAGCGGGCATGCGAGAGCGGAGGCTCTTGGCACTGGCAGAGACTGTCACGTCTGGTGCCAGCACACACATGTCCGTCAGCGTACCCATCACTGATGTGACAGCCGCCCATCAGCCATATGGTTGGAAAGAGGCAACTGTCATGACACCATGACACAAGTGATTTACAACTGTCTTTTTGCTCCACACGCTCCATATGACAGTTATTGCTCCATGGGGTGGAAGCCGCTTTATCTTCTGATTGCCGTATAGGGAATACAGCTTTGCATATGGATGTCAGCTCCACAGTAAACTTAAAAATAGAGTATAGAGATCCTAGTGTACCTACAGTACAAGTAACATCCCAATGCACTTTTAGGTAGAGCAGCACAGATGTAATACAACAGTTGCAGGACTGGTCAAGCTATTTACACTATTTATAAATTACTACTAGTTATTAATTATGGTCTTCAGATTTGTACCTGCGGCTAAACCACACCCAGTGGGATACAGCTACCAACCCCACCACCACTGTTTTACGCTCACCAATCTACTAGTGGGGCTGATGAGTCATAGTAATATAGTAACATAGTAATGAGTATAGTAATAACAATACAATTATTACTATTACTACTACTACTACTACTACTACTACTAATAATAATAATAATAATAATAATAATAATACAGCAGTTCTACAGTAAACCATGTTGATTTTACAATTTCGTTATACATTTCTTTAACATTTGGGGATTTGTGTTGGGATTTTGTGTCCTCTGCTCATGAATCTTAATGCTGCTATCCTTTGGTATACTGACCACATTCTGAATCATTTACTTGGATGCCTTTCTTGCTTAGTCGATGCTTGCTTATTCTTTCTTTCTCTCTCTCTCTCTCTCTCTCTCTCTGTGTGTGTGTGTGTGTGTGTGTGTGTGTGAAAAATCTAAATATTTTATACAATTTTTCTGACCTCTTTTCATGATGACAGATAGACACACATGACTGAACATAGAATATGTTTCATCATTCATAGGTGCCTGTTGGACCGCAGGGAATAATTAAAAGTTAATAATGCATCACAAGGAGGGCTTTGCTGTTACAGAGGCTCTCAAAATGGAAAACATGGATGCATTGTTTATAACTAAGTCAAACTCAGGCCGAGAGTGGCTAATTGGGTGAGTCGTGAGCATCCCCCACGGGCCGGTCCACTTTCACCCCTTTTTTGGGCCCGTTGGTACAGGACTCATTTTGACAGTTGTATTATATCACCTATAGTCGCCTATTCATGGATATCAGAATGCAATGTTGCATTGCAGATCAATTTTGTGGCCATCTCACAGCTTTTGTTTGGGCACAATTGCTGACAAACAATGATGGGCATATTTGCTAACATCTATTTAATGTCCTGAGACAAGTAAGCTTAACAATACGATCTGACTCACTTATTTTGGCTTTGACATTTAACAACGTATTATTAGTATGCGGTAGTCTACGTGTCTGCTTTCACACCAATACTGGTACGTCTTTGACAGCTTGAGTTCTGTAATTAGAGAGTGTGCTATTCTGTGAAATATGACGCTCTTGACTTGGTGCACTGGTGCGTTTAGCATGGGTTAGATCATCTATAGAGCATTGTTCTTAGCAGTGCATACAGCACATTATCTTAAATGAAGTCTAGTTATTTAGCATCTGTGATTTAGAGGACATGTACAAAGTGAAATCTTTTTTCTTAAAATTGAAAAAAAATTGTTGCGCGCGTGTGTGTAGTGTTTTTTTTTTTTACAGTAGTTCTTTTGTGTTTGTGTAGTTTTTTTTAGAGTTAGCCTTAAGCCAGTTTGCTTGGTGACCATTGGTGATTTTGTTATCGTTGTAGTGTTTATTTATAAAGAATACCAGGTATGAAGAAGAAACCTGGACATACTAGTATTACATTGATAAATAGAAAACACAAAGGAAAAGGAAATGTAAAAATAGCCTGCATGCTATAGACTAGTTCACATAGCAACATAGTTTTATTACTTTAGCAAAGATTATTGACTTTTGACTGTTCCGCTTCGGCCCTCTCTCACTCACAGTGTCATAGTTTTCTATTGTGTGAGTTATATTTATCCACAATGGAATTTCTTACTGTGGTCAACAAAGATACAGGAACAGCTATATGAGAGCTGCAGAACTGGTAGGCCCAGTGACTAAGGCACAGTGCCTCTATGAGCTTGGAAATGAAGGACAATAATTGAACCTTTGGTATTGAGCTAGTAATGTTTCTGTTATCCCTAAAGTTTCAACTGGAAGTTCTTTTGATTTTTCATTCATTTAGTGTTAACAATAGATGTTTCTCCTGATTAGATAAGTACATGCTTTGTAGCCCTTATGAAAAATGTTGGCGATTAAGTAAATTCTGGTTTGGTAGACTAACTTGGCTGCACACCCATGGTTTTTGAATGCGTATAGTTCTGACTCTTTGAAAGTGTAATTTGCTGTGTTAAATTTAAACTCCATTATCACCTATTCTTAAGGGCTGTCTCTATGGAGTGCAGGTACAAGAGGTTATCTCGCTGTCTAATTAACCCATCCCTACATATGTGTGACTTCAATACAAAAGAAGGAGGGGGAAAAAAAACTTCTTCTACAAAACTGGGCAGCAGCACTGTGTCACAAGTGCAATTATCTTCCGCCCAGCATCAGAGCCCTAATAGAAATGGGAAATTGGAACCTCACAATGAATGTGCTTTGAGTGAATAAACAGCCGGAAGACATTTGTCTGTGCTGTGTTTGAAATACTACCTTTGACCTGGCTGACAAACGTGGGGATCAGTGTACAGTTGACTGCTGGGTGGAGAGGGAGAAGATCTGATCTCATCTGATCTGATTTGCACTGGGATGCTTGAGGACATTATAGGAGAGATGGGGGAGGAAAGTTTCTTTTTGATAGATTTAAAATGAATGTTTTATTTGGTCTTCGTGAATATTCATGCAAGGAGTTCTATTGCATAAAAAATGCTGGTTGGCATATTTGTGGTAAAGTCGACAGATTTATGTATTTTGACCTTCTTTGGGTGGCTGTTGCACAGTATAAATTACCCTGTGTGTACTTTCACAATCCTCATTTGCATGAACTAACTGAATAACTCACGCTGAATGGGACACATGAAACTCTTAATAGACGCATTGCAAAACACAGCCACATAGAATGGATGTGGTCACAAGGATACAACCTTAAATATGTCTGTCTGTTGTTTCCGTAGGCGGTGACCATAGAGACGAAGCTATAGGTCATTGTGTTGGTCTGTATTCCTCAAGCCCTGTGTTGGTTTACTACTGGAGGATATGATTTGACCTTCTCTGTGTCAGATAGCACCCCAGAGACCAAGGCTGGGAGGGAGAGATGGGGACAGAGAGAGAGGGAGACGAGGGCGGTCTCAAAGCAGGGGAAAAGAGAGCCTTACATCCCACTCTATTGATCCCTCAAAGGCATCATCTGCCTCTGGTCGTTACTTCCCTTTGTCCGACAACTGCTAGGGATAGACCTCTGCTCTGGAAGCCAAAGTCAAGGATGTTTGATCTCTCCCTAGCAAAGCAAAATAGGGAGCGAAATGGAGGGAGAGTGAAAGAGAGCGAAGGGAGAGAGAGAGAGAGAGAGAGAGAGAGAGAGAGAGAGAGAGGGGAGACAGGGAAGAAATAGGTTGTGCTATTTCAGAATTGATTGGTATCTGAGGAGACAGGCGACGAGATAAATGAATACTTAGCAGGGCTTCCCAGTGTGTTGCAGGTGGGGAGGCGAGTCCCCGGGGCTGTGTAGCCCGGGGTCAGTGAAAACCTATCCGCCGGGTCCTCAGGGGGTGGACCACTTTCTCCCTCACGGCCTCCACATACACACACACACACACACACACACACATACACACACACATTTACACACTCTCTCTCTCTCTCTCTCTCCCTAGGCAAACAAGAACGTGTTCACCTTGCCCAGAGATATTTTTCCACTCTCCTACTTTTCTCTTGAGGGCCTGTCCTTGCATTATTGCATTGATTAGATAAACTGCATGTGGCATGAACACCCAGTGCTGTTTTTCACTTCCCTCACTTTGCACAGTATGGTGCGAGCACGATCAAAGCAGTGTTACTGGCACGACATTACAAAGGATGTCAGGTGTTGTTGTTGCAAAAAGGTTGGCCAGGGGGATAGGTTACTATACTAATCAGTATTGCTGGACAGTCACAGTGTATGTGGAAAGGAATATGTGTATGTGCAGGGCTAAGAGATTTGATTGGTTTTCCAATAGAGAAACCATCGGAGGCCTGCAAGCAAGCCACTGAAATACAAATAAAGTGACCCTGCTGAGGCAGGGCTTATTCCCTGGAAAAGTAGTGAGCAGTAACATGGCTGAGCAGTTATAATCCATATATCTGTACAGGGTCTTACAAATTTGTTTACATTGCAATTACGTTTTTTTATGAAACGGTAATTGTCCATGACTTTCAGTCACTGAAACAAGCTCATTTTAAATGCTTCAATGACGTCAATGACTAAATGTTGACATGTGTTTGCTTGTAGTTGTTGGTTTGGTTTTCTCTAGTTGGCTGCCTATTTGTTAAAAAACACATGTGTTTTATAAATACCTGACTGCATGTGTGGAAAACCTCTATGGCTTCCAGTGGGCAGTAGATTGATGTTTTCATAAACTACTTTGCAGCCCTCTGCTGAGTCACAGTGATAGATCCACACTTGTTTTTATCTTCCATTGAGGCTACCAGCCCTGTTCTACTGTCAGCCATGATTGTATCATGTAGCAAGAACTCAAAGATGGGTTTATTAAAATTTCTGTGATGTGAAAGGTAGATAACTTAAAGGGTTTAATTGCCTCAATTTCACGTTGCTTTAAAGCATTCAGTTTGTCATTTTTGCTTTTTCTATGTCTCTCTATTTTTCTCTCATCAAGCCATATCAGATTATTGTAAAAAATATATAAAAAAAATAAAACTTTGTACCATAAAGTAACCATCATGAGGGCTATCTTGTCTTTCAAAGCACCTCTGTGCACAAGCCTTCGGCCGCATTGCACCCATTCTCCACCTACCATCATCCTTTAATACTGTGGCATTGATGTTGATATTGTTGCATAGCATGTTTTTGTGTATACATTATAGACAAATTAGTTGGTAAAACATCTGAAATTCAACAACCATAATAATAATAATAATAATAATAATAATGGATTAATGAATGTGCACATGCAACTGTATCTTTATGATGCCACTGTATAAGAAAAGGCATGTTGGATATCAGCTCTTATGGGTCAAAAGCAGTCATGTCCTTGGGAGCACTGAACAAGATTAAAAGTGTATCAATCTCTTTTCAAAACCACTGGCTAATGAATTGCAGTCAGGCACATGGACGGATCAGTTTTCTAATGGCATAAAGACACGGTAATTGGATACATATTGTCAGGCCAAACAATTGTTCTATCATACGGCAGTGCTTATTGAAGCAGGATTGCTTGTAAGGTCACATTACATTCAGCAAGTGCATATAGGCAGCTTCACAAATAAGCCCAAGGAAGGCACTCCTCCCCCCAATCCCTGCCCACACCACTGAGATAACCATTTTAATTCCTGCCAGCAACACAAGCTGCCACATATTTCCCTCTCAACCACCTGGGAACTCCATCGGCCTGCGCCTAATTACCACAAAGAAGCTGTCAATCTTACCTAATTATAACTCAATTCCCTATATCCTACCACACAAGGGGCATCAAATCATCCAGTAAATATCATTCCCCCCACCTCACTGGGCCCATTCTATACACAATACTTCTGCTGTACCTTGCCACTCACTAACTAGCCAGGCCTGTCAGGGTAGTGGTGCTTTTGCAAGGCTTTCATTCAGCAGTAATTGTGAAGTGGCTGTTATCACAGCAAGGCCCATACCAAGCGATGAAATGTTGCTGACTCATGCCACCTCCATGGGCAGGGAAGAAGAAGTCTGCTGTGTAATGAGGTCTCTGAGGGGTGGCAGGGCCACTATGCGCGAGCTGAATGGCATCAAACTGAGCACCATTTGAACAGCTGCATCTGTCAAGGGCAACACACTGCCCGATCTTTAACATTTAGCAAACAATAAAACAGTCAGGAACATTTTAAACTCCTTTAATAAACACTTTCAAAATGTCAGCAATTTATTATGTTTTTTTCCTAACCATAAGAATGTGTAGGCTATGGTATGTTAAATTCATATTGCGGTAATTTCATTAGACTGTATGCAGTTATTATGGCAATCTACTTTTCATATTTTCAAATGTGAAGTAAAAAGTGAAGTCAATCAGGAAACATGGGGACACCAGCTTACCTAGACTGCATTATAAATCAGCGGTATAACAGTAGCTAGGTTCACACAAATGCGTTTATGTGCGCAATTAGGGGTGGGCGGTATAAACGGTATGCGATATAAATTTGGCCAACGATAGAGATTTTGACTATACCGGCCTATTGCGATTAGTCATTATGTCATCAAAATGTGTCACGCCTACTAGAACGTGAACCTCTGAGCTATATGGCTCAGTGACATGAACATGTGAGAATAAATAATTTGTGTTTACATGTTTCCAAAAGTTACCTGTTGTACTTGAAATTAGCTGAAATATCAGCATGTTTACATTTTGTTATTTAAGAACAGTGAAAGGGAAAGCAATGTTTTGCACTATAGTGACATTTCATTTTAATATTTACATTGCCACATTACATTCAGGGCTCGAAATTGCAACCATTTTGGTCGCATATGTTCCCGAAATTTCATCTATGCGACCTGAAATATATATTTGGGCGCATTGGTGCGACTGCATGAAATTGTTGTAATGCGACCTGTTGCATACCTCCCAAACTGTACGCATCTTGCGCAGCAGATATGCATTTAAACATCAAACTACGGTGTACGATTTATCACTTCTTAATAGCCTACGGCATTGATTGATTAGTTCAGCCCGAGCACTAGGTAACTGGTACACATCGGACAGCAACATATGCTGGAAACGTGCTTGACTTCGAACTCCAAATGCGCAACAAGAAAATAATTGAGAAAAAGTAAAAAAAGAAAGTAACGAACTTTGATTCCATCTTCATAATGTTGCTGGTTTTACAAGGGAGGACGGCGCTAAACCTCGTTTTAAAGGTAACGTTAATTGAGTATGGAAATTTGATTAAGGCTGTCAGAAAGCTATATTCACGCAAGTGCCTGCGGTAGCCCAGTAAGAAAAAAACACGACGAGAAGTAGGATGATGTGTGTGTGCCTTGCAGGTTAATAATACACACGTTAGCTGAGGGGAAGCAAATCAAACAACGTTTAAACACCTTAGAAGTTCCTGACGGATTAGCCTATCAAGATCAATGACCATGCCTACGTCCTTCTAAACGGCTTAATCATGCGTTTTGCATAGTTCGCATTTATGATTTTGCTGTTAGCCATCAAGGAGCAACAACCTAACGTAGAAATGCTTTCATTTCTAAACATAGGCCATTCTTTTATTAGACCATCATGCGCCTGTAAGCTGCAGTAATTAATGACAATGACAGGCTAATAGGCTATTATAGGTTAGGCCCATAACTAATGCCTAATGCGCCTGTTGCGCCTCGCTGTGCCGTCGCAGTAGCCTACTGTAAGTAGCTACTCAATTTTTTTTCCAAGGTTGGCATATAAATATATATCGTCTACCGTATATGGTTGAATTTATACCGCAATATAAATTTTAGGCCATATCGCCCACCCCTATGCGCAATTGTCATAATATAAAAGATAAACAAATCGGTATGTTAGATGATAGCTAATAATAATTGTTAGTCTTTGAAAGTATAGACCTAGATACTATACTGGTATAGATTTCATTATGTGTTGATAATTATATGTTATAAGAAAAGGGCTAGACTGTCTCACCCTTTAGCGTTGACCTTTTGCCACCTCAGCCTCCTCCACACACACACACACACACACACACACACACACACACACACACACACAACCAATAAAACACCAAGGCACAGAATAAGATAATTAAAACAGGCTTTAACCGAAGGTGGAGGTTCTTAAAGTATAATGTAAGTATATTATTCTTGTGGAGGCATTTTTTTTATCTGATTAATTTGCCTTTCCCTTCAAGTTTATGAAATGCACTAAATGAGGGAAATGATCCCTGCTAGGCATCAGCGTTTTTTGAAATACTAAAAAAAAAAAGAGTGAGAGAAAGAAGAGGGAGTGGAGAAAGCAGACAAAAAATTGAGGAGAGAGAGAGAGAGAGAGAGAGAGAGAGAGAGCGCCATAGGAGCAATAACATAAGACCAAAACCCTAAGTAAGTCCAACACTGAAGAGTCTAGCACCAGGCTGCCCTGTGCCACTGAAACTCCAGGTAATGAAGATGACATCCTGAGAGCACAGAACTGCAGCTACATGGAGAGCAGCCATCAGAGGATAATGTCCTGCTGAGTACACACATCATTTATTACTGAAATCTAATCACCTCTTGAAATGAGTTCCAATGGAACTCATTAGCGACTTTGATGAAGATCGGTTCAGACAATAAAGCATTGAAGAGCTCGAAATGAAAAGAGAAAAAAAATATCTTTAAAAAAACAAATGCAAAAGGAAACGGAAACTGATTTGCACAGAAATAACTCTGGCCCTTGATCCTGCTGACGGCAGGCATTAGAAACGCTCCTCTTGTTCCTACTTGTATCGCTCATTGTTTGTTGTAAACAGACCAGGGTAGATATGCCTTGCATGCACGGAAGCTGTGAGATGGAGGGGAATGCTAGGCTAAGATTTCCTTTGCATGCATCAAAGTGCTAATAGGATGATTTTGGATGGAACATTAAAGTATTTGGACATGGTGTCTGCTATTTCGACTGGTGTTACAGAGTGCTTCTCTGATGCTCTCCAGTCGACGGATGCAGTGAAAGCAAAGTGTCTTGTCTTTAATGTGTGATCGCGGTGAAATGTGCTTACTGATAAATAAACATGCTTGTTTGGTGCCAAATGTTCCCCGCTTCAGTGCATTCTTCTCTGTCTGACTGAGCGTGATGCAGGGACTTAGGAGGAGGCAGAGTCCATTAAAAAAAAAGGAAAGCTGTCAGGAATTTCATGCTGCCCGAGCAGCTGGGCCACGGCAGTGCTCGTAACTTGCCGCCTTATTGATTAGTTTTCCCTCCCCATTTCCACATCACCGTGCCATCACCTGAAACCAAATGCTTACTCAAGATGCAAGCAAACATTCTGAAATATTCAGAAAGTAGTTTTTTTTTTTCTTTTCTCAAATCGTCTAAAGGCGATAGAAGAGAAGAATCTTCTAGAATGGTCTGATGCAACACAGTCAGGAGACAAAGAAAGGAGTGGTATATCCTTGTGTATGCTTGCATGAGCACTACTGCACAGTTATGTAGAGCAGCTGCCACAACATAATTACAGCCTGCTCTGAAATGGATAGCATTGATTCTTGGAATTAAACAGTCAATTCAGAGCAAGGGCTTTCAATTTATGAGCTTGTTGAGGAGGAGGAATCTGTATAAATCTGAACTGAAAGGACATCAAATGAAGGAGGAAAAAACTCTGCTATTAGTCTTTATTGCCATGCTCTGAGTCTACACTTGCTTGAGAGTCAGTCAGGTGCTCTACAGAAGGGTGTGGCGTTAGTAAGGTAATCAAACGTGGAAAGAGAATATGGTGTTTGCTCACAACAGATGGTGGTCCATGGTCAGTTAGCAAAGATTAGTGGCGCTGAGTGAAGCAGCGTCATGGAACTTCAGATGAGCGTGAGCTTGGTCTACAGCGCTTCTATTCCTCACTCCCCAGCACACAGAACACAGTCAGATCACAGGCCACGTAGTGAAGCTCAAAAAAGGCAAAGTACAGTAATGTGGGAGGGGAAAATGAACCGTAGTAAATGTACACAGCAGGAACAGAGTGGGTGCTTTTGTTGGTGAATCCAGGTGGGGAGACGACTAGCCGCGGGCCACGCGGGTCTCTCAAACACTGGGAGGCTGGAAAAGTGTGCAATTCTTTTGGCCAATTAAAAAATGAAGCATGACATAGCTGCGCCTCAAAGAGGTGCATTACACTGTGGCAGAGACACTCTTCACACCACTTTAAAACAGTCATTGAAATGCATTAGAGAAATGGGTTTAGCTAAATTATAGATGCATTTTGATAAAGACTAATAAGGACTATAGAGAGTTCATCTGGGGGGGGGGGGGGGGGCTAAAAATATGGATGCCAATGCACACCCCACCGCAGGACACCAAGGATTGTACATATCACTGTGATTTCAGTGAGTCAGGGCATTTTCTTGGGAGCACTCACCTTCCTTCTCTCTCTCTCTTTCTCTCTCTCTCTCTCTCTCTCTCTCTCTCTCTCTCTCTCTCTCTTTCTGTCTGTCTCTTATTTTTATGAGTCATTTTCCTGTAATGAGGGAAGAAGTGATTAACGCATTTTAGTCGTGGCAGAAACAAAGAGGCCTTTTGGCGATGGGTTTCGCCGTAATTTCTTTGTTAATTACATCTCCGGGGAGCTTTTGAAATGGAGGTGAGGTGGGGCAGGGGGAGGGGAGGGGTGGCGTCAGGGGGGTGTTGATCCCAAGGGCCCCCATGGTTTCAAACGTCCATTTTGAAAATGCAGCCTGGATTTTTTTTATTCTTCCTAGCTTTTAGTAAGTAATAAAAATAGTTAATAATAGTTATTAATACTACTACTAATAATAATAATAATAACAATAATAATAATAATAATAATAACAACAACAATAAATTTGAATCATTGGGTTTTTTAAAGCACCCAATGTGCTTTGACAGTAGAAAGGTACCTTACTAACCACCAGTAATGTATAATCATGGGCGATGTACAGGTGTCCTTATGAACCTGATCATTCACCACACACCAGCTTGAGGTGGAATACAAATCAGACTTCCAGACGTGTTCCCTTGCTATGAGACTGACTGTGCTCTCTCCCTCACCCCCTCTTCCTACCTCCCATAATGTGTGGGAGTGCATATTTGGTCGGGCAAAGCCATGAATGCATCCTCCTTTGCTGCCTGCCCTGGTGAATCAGAGACGTGTGTGTGATTGCATGTCCCAAGGGGCAACAGCTAGACAGCATCATTTTGCTCCTCGTCAAAGTGGGTGGGATATAGCCTAGCAGAGCTGGAATTGATCAGTGACAGAATGAGTGCAGCACATCTGAAGTGGGAGGCGTGAATCTTGCACCTCTCTAATGCTGTTAACGTGTTGCGCATAGATCTTTTTGTGATAGTGATAGTGATAATGGAGCTCTCTCCCATGGTGCTCCCATGCTTTATCTATCAGTGCTTTGAGAATAGGGGGGGGGCAATATAGACCATATATACCCTATGCAATATGCATTTGGCCAATGATAGAGATTTTGGCTCATATCGGCATACCGTGATGGGCTCATTGCGTCTCCACAACCATGTGAAAAAATGTTGATCTATAGCTTCACCTTATTGATAGCACCTTTTCATTCTTACAACGAAACTGTGTAAGAGCCTATAAATTGAACAGCTACTGCCTGACACAAATGCAGCTTACCAGTTTACTTCTGTGTGAATTTGAGTGTCCAATATAAACACCTCCGAACGATGACTAAACAACTGTTGTACATATTGACTTTATGCTATGGTAACCATTAAGAAACTGTTATGCTGTAAGTTACATACCAAAGTATACCGTGATATATATCATCTACCGTCTTTGGTTCAAAATATATCGCAATATAAATTTTAGACTATATCGCCTACCCCTATTTGAGAATGGCCTTAACCAGGAATGCTCAACCCCACAGCTACAACTGACTGGTTGGGTATTCCTGGCCTTAAGACACACAAGCTTGTCTAAGAAATCTGAAATTTGAAACTTCATGAGACTCCAGATCCTTTATTTACATTCCTACGAAAATGCAACAACAGGCATGCTGGTTTAACCAGTAGCATGGACACTGCAAACTAGAGGTACACAAAAGAACATACTTCTGAACAAGTAAATGGCACAGGTTGCACAGGGTCCTACTTTCTCTGTTGCTGCACTGTTTTTTTTTATTAACATACACAAATAGGGCTGAATTAGGCTTACAGTGTGCTTTGATGTTGGGCAGATTCAGGACACTATGCATTCACATGCACGACAAAGTTTTGTGCCACCCTCACCTCCATCAGTAGCATGTTGTATGAAAAAAGACTTAAAGGTGAAATATCAGTTTTCCATCATTCTGTTGCTAGGAAATACATTTTTCTCAAATAAATATGAGTTATTTTAACATTATTTCATATACACACACAGTATGTTATATATATATATATATATATATACTGTGTGTGTGTGAATATAACTTAAAAGAAAAATACTGGAATCAGTTAGCCCATGTCCAAGTTCTTAAAGAATCCTGAGAGTTGTTGCTAGATATCAGAGTGACATCATTTGATAACAGGCACACTGAATTAGTGAACTGACATCATCAGTTATCATTAGCTGCTATTTTGGCTGTGTTGGACAAAATTCTGTTTTCCCATATCAATCGACAGCACGTCACAATTTATCACACCGGGAGTATGGGTTAAATCACTTGGGATTATCGTTTTAAGCCTAAATGGAAAGTATACATGAATTTGACAGAAACCCAGTTAATTCCTATTGACTTTTCGCAACCTCTGTGGCCGCAGTAATGCAGATGTTTCTAGGGAGCATTTCTTTGTTAAAACCAATGAGGTTGTTGTGTCACGGCTACAATGGCATTGGCTTTAATACTATGCATGCTTGAGCTATTTATTCAGTTAGGGATAGATATACTGTATAGGAAGACCCGCAGACAAAGGAAGATAGCAAGGAAAACAAATGCATTTGACAGGAGCAGAGCTTTAACTCTGAATACTGATTCTGTTGTTCCTTAAAGTGTCTTTGATCCTCCAGAGACATTTAACTATAATCTGGATTACACCTGCTTATAAAAGGCAATATTTTTCACTAGAAAACAGATGTTTACACTCTTATGGTGAAATTTCAATTAATCAATGCAACGTGTTTATTGCTGTGTATTATTGTGTCTATTTTATGTGTGATTTCTTGACCTTCAATTGAAATGCAAAGGTGGGAGAAGAAACACAGGTTGGCTGACAGTAACAGCTCTCTCTCTCTCTGGCAGGCCAAGTGCACTTTCACTTACATGTACCTCTCATCTGCATGCACAGAGCAGTGTTTTACTATCACATGCAAATTAAGCATTAAATAGGAGCTAATGTCTTAGCACATCAGCTCCACAGTGTACAGCATTAGAAATCTCAAATCTAGTGGCTTGGATGTCATGTGTAACAAAGATTTATCACCATGAAGGAAAGAAAATATAATGCTTAAAGAGAAACATATATTGACATGAAACTGGCCTAATTTTAAAAGAAAGATTAATGGAGAATTGTTATACTTCAAATCACAATAGTTCAGTTGACCGACTGTCTAAGAGCTACTTGCTTCCAGAAGTGTTGTGTGTTTAAGCTCGTGTGCATGTTTGCTATGCATACTTGCATGCAAGTCGCTGGTGTGTGTGTGTGTATGTGTGCGTGTGGAGGCATGGATTGCAGAGAGGAAAGGTTGGCGTGTTCCATCTGACATTGAGGTGCAGGGCATGTTGGGGAAGAGGCATGGAGCAGGTTGTCTCTGAAGTGAGCTGACCCATGACTGAACCCGGCCCACAGGGGCTGCTCTTCCGGATCACCGCCGCCACACATGACCCAGAACAACCCAGGACAGTTCAGTATCCCCATGCACACACACACACACACACACACACACACACACACACACACACAAGTATGCATGAACACACACCTGTATTCTAGTACACACTCCTTCCACACACTTGAGTCTTGCTGCTGTGCTAAAACCCTAGACAATGGGGCCCTCAGAATGGCAATGAGATTTTGTGCTGGAGAAATACAAACATAAAGTAGAAGTGAGACGTAAGGAACTTGACAGTAAGTAGCACAATGTTAGCTTACTCATTTTTATTTACTCCACTTCTGGATACATTTCCTTTTTTCCCCTGTACCATGGCTAAATAAATCATCAGCTAAGTAAGGGATAATGTTCTGCAGTCATTATGGTAAAAAATCCCCCCCGACAGAGAGATGTGGCTCCTGAATCACTCTGGGGAATAATTGTACCATAATGACTCCCTCGCAGGTGGCAGTCACTTGCACAGCTACCTATTGAATATATCAGCAGTATGACAACATTGTTCATTATTTCCTCCCTGCCTTTATAGTCATTTCAAATATTAAGACTAATAATAGCTTCTGTGAAAACAAAGTAGGCTGTTAACTTATAGATCAATTAATTCTGTTTAACTTTAGCTAGCAACGGTCTGTTATCAAGAAATATCAGACTGTGGAAAGTGGGAAGTCCCACTGGAGTGAATAGAACATTCTACAGCATTGTAAAGAGCTGTGTAATAAATTTATATAACTGTGGGGAGTGAGATTTTTTGTGGATAAGCTGAAGGCCAAGGTGAAATTTGATCTTTTTTTTGTTACATCTAATTTGACTGAAATTGTATTTTCTTTCTCTCAAAATTGTACTTAATATAATATGATAAGTCATGGGTCTCTTACACTTTGTTCATAGTGGGTATCTAAACACAAAACAACCCCCCCCCAAAAAAAAAAAAATAAATAAATAAATAAAATAAAATAAAATAAAATAATGGGTTAATGTTTCAAGTTAAAAATGACTAGAACACTGGAAGAATGATTGTATTTTCATGATACTTTGCTGAAGTGTTCATCTTGGGAGGTAATGTGTTGGAGTGGGTGAATCAGTGCTCAGGACACCCTTATGTTGGCCAACTTATTTAGGTTGAAGAGCTCAAGGAGAAATTACTTGCAAGTACTTGGCCTACCAACACGCTAAATGTCAGCTACAACAAGTTCATTTAGAGGAAAGTATTTATAAGTGATTTGTAATGACACCTGGCTAATGTGTTATAGTATGCATGTCAGTAAGTAGCACCACTAATGGCAGATATGTGTGTACCAATATAAAATGTTACCAAGATTTCACTCTCAGTTTCTGTGTCACCTGCGGCTAAGGATGTACTTTAGTAGGAAACGGAGAACACTGATATTGATGGCCAGTAGTTTGAGAATATTAAGACTCCTGTTGATTTTGGAAAAGATCTAAGTGACTGCACACAATGGTTGAGTTGTGTGTGATTCTTTCACCTTTCTCTTGAAGCATGAACCAGTTGCTGCAGAATGCACAAGCCATTAGATTGAGGTTAAGGTGCATTGATAGAGATATGATAACATAATAACAGGAAGATTCCCAAGCAGATGGTCTCAACTCCACATCAAAGCATTATTTGCAGGAAAAAAAAAAACAGAATAACAGGTCAAAATCAAGTCATCCTTTTATGTTTAAGCATGACTCTAGACTAGGTCATGGTCATATGTTGCTATATGGTGCTAAAGAACTAAAAGAAAATCTAAAGGCTTATTTTTCCACATCTTTTCCAACTTGTGTGAAATGCTAAAAATGTTTTCTCAAAAGTGTCTCTTTTGTGAGATAAATAGTAGTGGATTGCGGATGCCTCAGAGGCTATTAAGCTGTGTGAAATAAACAAGATCTGTCAGTATGTATAGAGAGAGAGATGCTCACACAGATTCCAGTGAGCTAAATCAATCTTGGTGCATAGCTCCCCTTGAACAACACAGGCAATCTGTCTGCTCTCTCATTTTCTTTTAGCAAATGGTAGCATGTAAACAAAAAAGGCATTCATGGCCTTAGATCCTTCTTTTGCAGATTGAGCTCTCAGAGTTGTACTTCTGTTTACTGGACTGGACACCACTTTGAGAGATTTGAGAAATAAATATTTCTGTGTTTATCGTAGCATTTCTAGTCACAGAGTTTCAAACAGGCATCACAACTGTGCTGTCACCATCTTGTGTTTGGAATTTGAAATGCCTACAGTACCTACAGCCAGGAGAAATGAAAGAGGGGAGAGAGAAGAAAAAGATAATGAACAAAAGTAAATGTAAAAAACACAATGCTGCAGTATGAGTCAAGCAGCAGAAGTAAAACTGTCTGCGCGCAGTCCCACTGTGTTGGCAGGGCCACTCACGGCGAGGCTCAAACCAGGACAGAAATAAATCATTATGCCAATCACGTTTGTTCACGTTTGTTTTTATGCTGACACCGAACGATTAGTAGAATTTTCATGTAGACTGTGCCACTATTGATCTCTCTTCTCAGGGTCAAGTTGACAAAAACGGTCAACAGTCATGCGCAGCTGTTAAAATAGCAGTAAATGTTTGGAGGGCATTTAGTCAAGTTGAGCTTTGGCTTTCAGCATTCGGAGAGATCGCATTTCAATAGCTTTCCCACCTAAATCACTGCCTGGATGAACAGGAGTCTGGTATCTCAACACACGGCTTATCAGAGTCCAACAGGGAGAGGGAGGAAAGGATGGGGTGTAGCTTTACAAACAATTTAATCATCCCACTTTCAAATGTATAATTAGGCTCTCAGCAGATACTATATATCTACATTAGGCTGAGTGAGACTGGCGCTATAGCTGCAATTAAAAGCATATTACACAGCTCATTTGTTGTCTCCTCCCACCGCAGGAAAAAAATGAATTAGGCCACTTGTAACATCTCCCTGTCCCTGTTGTGTTGTGTGATATTTTGTTTATGTGTTTATTTATTGATATTATTTATGTTTCCTCATGAGCTTGTGCCCGATATGATGGATGCCTTATCCATACCACTTGTCGAGAGAGCAGTCTGCAGGGTCATTTACTATCTGCTGCCGGTGTAGGAAATGTCTTTGGTCCTCTCCCATCTTAGTCTAACAAGCCACGCACGTCAGAAGCCAATTAGTGGACTCTATTTTTTATAATGAGCTAATCTACTTCATTTCAGGGTTTTCTCCCTATTGATGGACCTGCCCAGCCCATGTTGTTAGCTGCTGCCGTGGTAACGGGTGCAATGAGACACGCTCAGCAGTGTGCCCTTGGTGTGCGTGGAGTTTTTCTGAGGCGGGTGGCAGGAGTCAGGAATAGAGAATGTGCCAGTTATCAATCCGCGTCATCCGTCATCTGTGTGCATGCTGGTGTCTGTCATAGTTCATTTCCAAAAGATGCATTGAGGCCTGGCTGACAATACTACTTAAGGCAAATATAATTTGTCGCTGAATCCATTGGAAAGAGCTCCAGGTTACACCACCAGCAGGGTTTTCATTGGCAGGCAGAGGCCTCACGGGACGTTGGCCTGCCCCTCTGCTAGCCTGTGGAACCACACTGCTGGCCTTGGTGAAGATTGACGATGAATTGGCCCAGGCCAGTTGCCATATCAACACAGAGTGACCTGTGTGTGTGTGTGTGTGTGTGTGACAGAATGGGGACCAAAGACAAGGACCTTATGGAGCAGTCACAGCTTGGTCCCAATTTCTCATTTTAGAGGTCAGTCCAGACAGGACCCCAGTGGCTTCCCCTCCTTTATAATTAATCTTCCATTCTTCCATTGAGGACGAGCACTGCTCCATGTGACAGAAGCCCCTGCCTTAACCCCCCCTGCCATACGTCACCGTTTGCTGCAGGACTGCCTGTGTGTGTGTGTGTGTGTGTGTGTATGTGTATTTACACAGCAATGGGGGCTTAATTTGATTGTTTTATCATGTCATGAGGGGGCTCTGTCGAAAGTAGAATAACAATCGGAGTGTAAATCTGAGAAGCAGTGGATTGGACTGGAGCTGAGAGGCATACATGATTTATGCAGAAATCACAGGGAATTGTCCCTGTGATTGCACAGAATTAAACGTCAACAGAAAATATTTAGCACATTGTTTCTGGTGAGTGAAATACAATTAAAACTACCAGTGACAAGATTTGAAGGAACTTTGGGGGAAACAAGAGCTTTCTTGATAAATGCTTACCCTTAGTGATTAGTATTTACTTAAATGCCAGGCTTAGTATAGGATTAGTATTTACTAAAATGCCAGGCTTAACCTACCCTAACCTTACTAATGGATTTTCTTCGTTCTGTCACTGATAGAGCTGAATAGTTAAACACTGTGACTAATACTAAGCAACTTCGCCTAGTCTCATAGCTGTAATAAAGTAGCAAGTAAAATCATAGAGGTCTTCATACTTTATATTGTTAGTATCATCCTACCCTGTGCATATCATATATATGTATATGTATATGTAAATAGAAAAACATGTTTAATATTGCTTGGGTGACTGGGTGCCAAATGGAGGTCTTATGTTTGTACAGACTTAGCAAAGTTGATAATGTTGTTGAGTTGAGATCTCATGTGTGAATGAGATGAATGAGATCTCAGTCTTTACTCTGGGATGTCTGTGATCATCTTTAATTTGCTGGTGGTGATTTTATTCTTATTTGAGATAAAACGAACCCGTTTCTTTAACTTTCAGTTTTCACTCCACTGGTGCCTCAAACACATTCAATTAGGGAAACTGACATTTTTGAGAAGGTTATTCTGCTACTGAAAAGGTGTAAATGACATCATCATAGAATGTGTGTGTGTGGGGCTACAACGGCACAATAACTGTGTAATCTCCCCATCATGTGGCCAGATAAGGCCAGTAAAACAGCACCTGGTTGGCAGAGCCCCGCTGCTGCCGCCCCCCTAGCAGCTCTCATGGATCCTCAGCGCGCTCTGGAAACAGTTGATTATGGCCCTGGTGTTACAGGCTATTGCTGCCGGGGCTTGCTAGTAATACTGTAATCCTGTATATGCATACCCAACAAAGTTCCACATGAAGATGTAAATGAGTATGGTGTTATCAAAACCACAGAAATGTTTTCTTGTCTTCAGGGAGAATATTTCCATTCTGCTGTATGTATACTGAATAAGCATTGATGGATTTTTGACTTGTATGAATATGGGTATCCTGATTGTATTGGGTATCTGGATTGCACTTCAGTGTATGTTAATTGATGGGACAATATTAAAAAGTTAGTTTTTTCATTGGCCATTTTTTTTCTTTTCAATTTAGCAACTTTAAAGTTAATATAAGCAGAAGTAACTTTTTCATTTGTCTCTTATGCAATTTAGCTCTTCTTGATTTCACTTGTAATTCCACTTGAGGGCCATTTGAGAAATAGCCCTTCTGTGTGTCTTTGGGGACTGCTCTAAACATTGCTATTATTCCTTTATATTTAGATTGATATTACAAATATTCTCAATGCGTTCTCTAACCTCCTGGGAGACCTTGGCTAAGTGGTTGTGTTCTGAGAAAATCCTGGGCAAATTCATAGCAAATTGTCTTCTGTTCACCCTGCACAGGACGCAGGTGGGCTCTCCCTGCATCCCAGTCGCAGAGGCACACAGAGCTATTTGAACACCAGGAGTTTGGCCATGCTGAAATTAGTTTATCCTCCAAACTCAAACAAGATGTCACTGCGCTTTGTGTCTCCAGGCAGTTGCAATCACAGGTCAATAAACGCCGTCAATCTCACCCTGAAACTGCCCGCAGTGAGATGTCGCTGCAAGTATTTGTTAAGAGCCTACGAGAAGGGGAAGGTGTGTGTGTGTGTTGTGGAGGCGGTTGTCAGTTAAAGCTTTAAACCTTAGTGAATCTCACCTGCACTGTGCTTAAAGTGGTGGGTTAAATTGACGAGCACAAGATTGAAGGGCTGTGTGGCGGTAGGAGAGTGGAGCTCTGGAGGCCAAGTGGGACGCGCGCCAGCATGTTGCAGCTCTCTTTATTAGTTGTCAGGTCTGGACATAGTCCACAGCATACCTGCAGAGCTCTACACCACACAACCTTTGGATTTGGCTGAGGTCTCCATGGAAACAGTGACGGATTTTTAAAAATATAAAAAAATGAAGCGGCGTTTGAAGCTTACGCCACATGCAGACACTCATTCTCAAAGCTGCTGTTTTGGCCTGTTTGCATTTCAACATAAACACACACACACACACCAAAATGCAAACACACACAAAGGCCCTGTTTGTTGATGTAAATGGCGCTGCATGAATGCTAAGTTGTTGGGTACCTGACAGCATTTATGATAATCTGTGTAGAGGTGTTGCGCACTATGGCTTATGAAAATGTCGACTGAGCGCTTTGAGCCGTTCGCTACTGGCTCGGCTTGGCCCGGACATTTGCGCAAGTGCCCGGATGCTTTCCCTGTTTGAAGAGGAAATACAGCAATCCCTTGAAACTCACCTAAAACGGATGCATGACTCTTCTCCTCTAAGAAAACGCTTCAGATCAGCTTCTCAGGGTTTGCTTCTGCTAACAAGCTTGCGAGGTTGTTCTGGGCACTGCTGTCTGCTTATCATTTATTTACCGTGCCATGCTAACGACTATTGTCCCAGTAAGTGCATCAAAGAGCAGCCATTCTGTACTGTGCCATCTCCACTCTTTGTGCCTAGGTTTAGCATCACTATGAGGACGTGACAGGTGTGGTCTTCAGATGAGGAGAAAAGATGAGAAGAGACGAGATGAGAGGGCTTTGAGCAGCATCTAGTGTTGCATGGTGAAAGAGAACGGCAACGCACCGTAGGTCCAGTGGGTCCTCTCTCTCTCTTTCACTCGCTCTCTGTCTCTCTCTTTCAGTTCAATGGAATTCAATTAAGCTTTATTGGCACGACAAATACTTCATTGCCAAAACAAAACATTGAAACAATACAGTATGATGTATCTATGACATTAATAAATACGAACATAAAGTCATATGTGTGTGTCTGTGTGTGCGTACATGTGCATGTTTTCATGTGTGTGCAAGGGGCCTTTGTCTGAGTGATAATATGTTACTGTGTGGGTGTGGTGTATTCTGAAAATGTGCAGATTACTATCGCTCTCTCTCTCTCTCTCTCTCTCTCTCTCTTGCCTTTTTATTTCTTAAAAAACAAACAGTGCAGGGCGTTGACAAATAGATTGTATTTTGGTACTTGAAACTCATCAGTTTAAAAGCATTTCTCTTCAACAGATCTACCAATTAAGACGGACAGTTTTATGAGCACAACAATTTCTTTCATCAAAGAATTATGTACTGTAGCAACGCCTTTAAAGCTCCTTAAAAATCTAAACTCGATTGTGTGTGTGTGTGTGTGTTTGTGCGTGCATGTGTGTGTGTGTGTGTATGTGTGTTACTTTCTGCTGCGACACTCTTCTCTATTGAGTGTGTGCTGCGTATATTCCTCAGCAGACAGCGGGGAGTCGAACACGAGTAGCCCATTCACACAGGCCTCACTCCTGACTCCCCACAACTCCTTCACTACTACAGCAAGCTGCCCCACTCATGAGGTCTGCCTGCCCTCTGCCACCATCACAACACACGCACACACACACACACACACAGGCTAGGCAGCCACAACTCCCAACCATGCTTTGCTTCTCTCCCAACAGTCCCATAGGCAAGATGCATTGAGAGTTCATGAATAGCAATGGCACAGTGCTCACAGCCCCGATGATTCAAGCAAATTAAGCCAGCTTAATTAAAAAATGCCGCTCTGAGGTGATTCCGAAATTCCGAGTTCCCCCCGCAGTTCAGATTGATGCATGCTGATACAAGCTCCGGGTCGGAATTGCGCTCTCCGCATTCGGAATTGGCGACGGCGGAAAGAGCATTGGGTCACTGTGCTTGCAGTCACTTAGTGTTTCCTTCAAGTGGAGGAAACAGTGTTGGAAGTTCACACGGAAGCATCCGGTGTCAGACAGCGCTGCGACTTCCCAGACTCATTAGAGCTGGGCACACGTCTTATTTCATTCAATTCACCATCAGCTAAATGCTATTCCCAAATTAGCTGTTGAGCTTTCAAAATGCCTCGCGACCGTCTGCACAAACTCGTCTCTAATCAGCAGAGAGGGAGAGAAAGTGTCGGAATACACAAGAAACTGGGAAGGAAAAACTGTACTCTTCCACAAACCTTCTTATCGTTTCTGAAGATGAACTCCTTGCAACCACTCGAGGGACAGTCGTAAACTAAAAGTGAAGCACTCCAAAGGAGTCATTTGGGCCCTGAGGGAATGTTTATTTTTTTCTATTTAGGCTTTTCTCCTATGACTCAATGGTTTTCCCATGTTGTCTTTTCTGTGTTTAACACAAAAGGTATTCTAAATGGCAGCAGTGGGTTTACTTGCAATGGTAGATGTGATGTTGGCATTGTGAGACATTAGGGGCCGGAGTCCCTTGTTCAAGGTGGAATCTCAGAATCACTCAAGCCTGTGTTAATGTAGTGCAGCGTTCCGCCATGTGCTTGGGTTCCCTCGTCTCCCGCGTGTGTGAAAAGAGCAGCTCTGCCCCTTGACTACAAGCCTGCTGTTCTTCTTGAAAGCCTCTTCCAGTTTGTGATCAATAAACATCTAGCACTTCAATTATTAAAGAGTTGAGAGGCTCTGCGGCTCTGATTTCACTTTCTAAACCACTCTCTCTCTCTCTCTCTCTCTCTCTCTCTCTCTTTGTCCTCTGTTCCTTCTCCAGGGAACTCTCCATCAGACGAGTCGGAGGAGCGTGACAAGGAGCCGCGCACGCTCACCTACCCGGCGTACATCGCCAGCCTGCTGGACTCGGGTGCCAAGCGCATGGCGGCGGGGGTGCGCATGGACTGCAGCAGTCAGGGCCAGTGCCCGCTGTCCTGCCACCTCTGCCACATGAGCCCTGGGCCCGCACGTCCCGCCGAGCCCGTCCTGCTCCAGGTCACCAAGGCCACGCCCATCTACGAGCTGGTCTCCAACAACGAGACCTTCCAGGTCAGAGGGCGCATCACTTAAGTCACCATTTACATCAGGCCATATTGTCACCCACTGGTTTGGAATCTCGGGTACACCGAGGCTGAACAGCATTCATCACATTTCAGTGTGGGATAGTGTGGTGTCCAATGTCCACGACTTCTCAGCTCCACCTGACTGCACATCTGTGTTCTTCTTTACCCCCCCCCCCCCCCCCACCCCCTACCCCCCAATCTCTCCTCTGCTTTGACAGGCCCTGCAGGAAGCGTTGATGAGCATGCTCTGGTGCTCTGGCAAGGGCGATGTCATTGATGACTGGTGCCGCTGTGACTCCAGTGCCTTCGGGGCCGATGGCCTGCCAATCTGTGCTCCGCTGCCTCAGCCATTGTGAGTCAGCGCCCACTCACCCCCACCTCCCAACCCTGCCGTTTATGCACTTATTTAGAGAGTCCCAGGCCTAATTGAATCCCTGCCCAATCGATTGTGTGTAGCTTTTTTTAAGAAATTCATTTAAATGTATGGCTTCACTAATGACAATGACTGCATTTGTTGCCGCCATAAATGATAATGTACTGTAGCTTTGCTAGCGAAAAGTAAATGTGTTATTAGGCTGATGTAATGCGTGTGTGTGTGTGTGTGTGTGTGTGTGTGTGTGTGTGTGTGTGTGTG
>JAGFZM010001683.1:319775-334937 GCA_017657215.1 Limnothrissa miodon | reverse complement strand
GTGTGTGTGTGTGTGTGTGTGTGTGTGTGTGTGTGTGTGTGTGTGTGTGTGTGTGTGAGAGAGAGAGAGAGAGAGAGTGGGAGGTCATTTGTAAGCAGCATTGTGTCTGGTATCGTCTCCAGGCTGAGGCTGTCCCACACATATGAGCCCAGTAGCTCATTAGTTGTCGTTGAATGGAAGCACACTGAGCCACCTATCGGCGTGCGCATCGTTGATTACCTCATCAGTCAAGAGAAAGTGACAGAGAGGACAGACCACTCGAAAGTGGAAACAGGTGGGTGTGTAAGCATGTGTGTGTGTGTGTGTGTGTTTGTGTGTGTGTGTGAGTGAATGTGTGTATGACTGTGAGTGAAATTGCAGTTGTGTTTGTTTACCATTTTATCTTTCACACTTAATTCCCTGCTTAAAGGCACACCAGTGTTTTAAGGAGATTTCACCAGCTTTACAGTCATTTAAATGATTAAATGGCCCAATATGGGGTTTAAAGCCACTATGTGTAGGATTTATCTTCTATTTATCTTCGTCTTTTATTAAAAATACATTTTTTATTTTAAAAATATAATGTAAAACGATGGTAATTACCTCCATGAAGAAATTGTAGTGTTCCCGTAAACTTAGGTAGATGTGGCTGGGTACCAAATAACAATATCCATTTTTGCACCGCCATTTTCAAAATGAGGACCTTGGGAAATGAGGACCGTGGGAAGGGAAGGGCTAATACTTTTATTCAAACGTGTGCAATATACCACTTTGCCGATAGATGGGAGAAACTCTCAAACGAAAAAAAACAAAGTTACACGTAGTGGGTTTAAAGGTTCTAGTGTAAATTCTGTGGGTTGTTATGGCACTATTGCACTACTGTACTATTGCACACCAAAAACACATTTATTACTGTAATGCATGGAAATGATGATCACTGGTCCCTATTTTTTGGTTTGGTAAAGTGATAATGTACACGTTAACTGTAGAGGGAGCTCAGGTCATGTCTGGTATGCCCGTCATTTGATTCAGCTCCTTGAACAGTACTGTAGGGTAGGAAACCTACGGTGGCCGACAGGTGCAAACCATGTGCAACTTATGAAAACACATGCAAATCAACAAAACACCTGCAAATAGACAAAACACAAATGACTTAGGAAAACATCTTCATCTTCATTTGACAACACGTGAACATCATTCAGAAACACGCTCCGAAACTGAAAACACATGCAGATTGGAAAACACACGCTGAAACTCAAAACACATTGCAGATCAGAAAACACACCCCGAAACTCTGAACAAAACGGAAGTTTCCAGTGGGATACTTAAAAGTGATGAACACATGATGAACAAAAGAACAACAGAGGTGTACGTGTGACAGAAAAAGCTAGCGGTAGTGATCTGAAATATAAGTATTTGGGTTTATTTCAACATTTTAATGGCATTGAATTGTGATGAACACCTCTCCTTTAGTGTCTGTACGTATGTAGGTTAATCACTTTTAAGTGTTTTCATGCTTAAGGCATGTCTCACTTCTTACATTAAGTGTACATTTTTTGTCACATTCCTTTCTAACTGCTTGTGGTTACATTATTTTTCCAAGGCCTTCACATGGGTGAAGCAGAAGACCCCACCAGAGAGATCCGTTTTCTGAAACAGGCCAACTAAGCCAATGTCATTGCACATTTAATCAATGAACCAATGTCATTAAAAGCCAAATCATTAGTAAATACAAAAGATGGCAAGGTTGATAAAAGTCTGCCTTAAGCAGCCCTGGCTGAATGCCATCAGCACGAACCTTCTGAGGGCTGAAGAAAAGGAAATCTCTGATCCAGAGAATCAGGCCTCTGTCAGCATTAAGCCGGCCTTCTTAGTGGAATGTGTCAATCAAATTAAAAACTGAAGTGAAATCTACCTATAGGACCTTTGCATAGCCTTAGTGTGTATGAGCGGCTTTTCAAAATCAAAAAAACTTCTTTTTCTTTACACACCAGAATATATAATGCAGTGTATATATGAAGTACATTTTAGGGATCTACCACTGACCTTTATATATAGTGGTAGATCCTTATAATGTATATGTAAGTATGCATGCAATAATATATACTGTATATTGTTCTCAGAATGACCAGGTAATTGTTAATTTCAAGAGTAATTTGGCAAAAAATTACTGCTTTACTGCAAACTGTACAATCTTGTAAATTCCACCGTTTTATGTGTTGCCGTATTGACTTTTACCACTAGGTTGTGCTCAATACCAAGAAAGATTGATGAGGACTGTATGTTGGTTATGGGAGTGTGATTTGCAGAAACAGAGACATTAAATAAAAATAAAACAGTGCAGTATTTATTTTTATTATTATTATTATTATTATTATTATTATCTTTGATCATTATTGTGAAAGACATTTTGTTTTAGAAAATGACTATAGGTCAGAATCCCTAGTGACTACTTGAAATATGAGGGCGGCTTACATTGGGCTTGTGTGTTAGTCAGGCAGGAATCAATGCAATCACTGTTTTCTTAGGTCACCCATCCCTGTCTGTAGGAAAAATAGCACGTTCACAATGCTCACATCTGTTACATTGCCTGGATTAGTTTCTCCACAGTCTATGTGTTGACTCTTTGGCTATTAGGTTGGAGATTGGATTTGTAATAAAGGGATTCAGTGACATTCAGTAATTGTTCAGTAACAATTATACACACTGCACTTGATAGATGGTCTATTTTAGTGTTACCAAATATATGTTCTCTAAATTTAATCATTTTATTTTTTTCCTCTTGTCTAAGTCTGACAAATAGTGTGTTTTTAAGAGAGCTCTTTTCATCCAAAACAGCTCATCCATCTTGAGGGTGAAATGGTAGACCTTACCTCTCACTGTTTGACTCTCTGTGGTCACTTCAACCAAACACCCTTTTCCGTGGTCTGAAAGCATCTGTGCCTGATGAATATTTTCCCAGGTTTAGGAAACCACTCTTAACTCTTTAGAGACACTGAGGATGCTTCAGAAAAGATCCCAACCGCTGACTGAACTCGAAGCATTCGTGCACACAACTGCATTTTTGAACGATGGTGAAATGCTTTTAACTACGTGGCCACGTTATTGCTATGAATTCCAGCCATTTCAGCGAAAAATTCACTGGTCGATCAAACATGCGCCTGTGAAAACAGTTTTTTTGGAGTCTTTTTATTCATCTCATTGGCTCCTGTGATAATGCATCCAGTGATTACGAAACCGTGTACTGGCATTGGCAGCCGTATCAAAGCACTATGTAATTTATGGCGCTGAGGTGGTGCCCTGATACCCTGATCTGCCGGCCAGCTCTGTGGGCCTGGAGGTGAATGACCCACAGCTGTATGGACAGATGGGCAGCCTGGCCTTCCACATCTTCCTCAAATGTCCACTGAGGATCTTCATGGCTGGCCATTCCACAGGCAGCCTGGTGACATGTGCCCTGTCAAACACACTTGTGCCTGTTGACTTGTCTGAGCTGTGTTGGCACTGCTTGGTCTACCTGACATGGCCCCTTGTGCACAGGGTCAGTATCCTGAGGCCTGGCTGAGGCCTAGGTCCTCCTCATGGAACCTGACCCTGCTCACATGCATTCATCTGAGCCAAGGGGGCTTTGCAACAGAAGCTGGTAACAACATCAGCAGCTATGTATGGCATAGGAGTAGCCATGGTTTTTAAAAATCCATTTTCTCTCCTTGCATTTGAGAAGCAGCGCAGATGAAAGTTTAGCATCATGTCATGATTTTGACAGTGTTTTCATAATTCCTAATTTACATGGGAGGATAAAAAAAATAAAACAAACTTGTGGGTCTACCAGGAAGCTCACCGGATTCTTTGCTTACATTTAGTTGCTGGTTTGTTTATTTTTCTGCCTTTGTTTGTTGATGTGGAGATTCACTGGTGATTTACGAAGTGGTCACGGTTGCACATGTGAGAGAAAGAAAGACTGGAGACATTGTAAAATCCTTGGAGCCACTCACTCCCAGGGAATGAAGGGCTGGGAGGCAGATGGAGACGTGGTACCAATTTACCATTTTGCCCGCGGCCCGTCCGTCCGAAGCCTGAAACTTTCACGCCGCGTCAAGTAACCTCGAAAGCAGACTTCTATTTTGTCCCTTTCTCTCCGCAACAAACAACCTGCTCTTCTGAACTTCTCCGTTCACTTCTAAGCACGCAGCTGAGCAAAATTCACTACAGTGCATTGGACTGTATTTTTCTTCCTGCAAGATGTAACACTGAATAACTGTTTGTGTAGTCAGTTGGGGCCGGAGGCAAAGTCGATTGAAACTTTATCTGTGCAGTTGGTAGGGTTATGTAACGGGCTGATTTGCTTTGGCAGTACAGAGGCAGGGCCACACAGATTTGCACCCCCCACACACTGAGCATCAGGCCATATCAGAGGCTCGCTCTCCTGAGGCCCACGTCCGTGTGTGAGCAGAGCCCCTGAGTCTCTTAGGAGCCCTGAATAGTGCCTCTCTGTCTGGCTCACTTTATTGCAACACCCACAACACACACACACACATACACACACACAGAGAGAGAGAGAGAGACACATACACATGCACATATGCACACACCCACTACATACTTGTATTTCATGGTACCCTAATTTGACTTTGAAAGTGTTGTGTCAGTTGAAAATAAAAGTTAAAGTAATGTAAAAGTCGGAGTGTGAGACTGGACATATTGGTCTTTGTCTATGTTAACTGTTGATACACACCCTTCATTTGTGCTGGTGCCCAATTTAACTGGATAGGGCAGGAAGTGTCTATGCAGTTTACATGCACAACCAGATAGACATCTGACATACTTCCAGAATTATTTTTGCTTTCTGTTCATATGCTTGCTTGTGTTTGAGTATGCTTGGAGCCATATTAGACTGAAATAAATGGGTTAAATGTTAAGAACCGAACCTCTCACTCCATCATTCCACTTAATGTTGTTGTGGAGAATGTCTGACCTGGCGCCGTGAAAAGCACCTGAAGGCGGTATGGAGGGTGTGTGCACGTAATCAATTTCCCATTCAGCCAGGGAAAGGCACTGATGGGGTTTGGGCCGTGACTCCTCGGCGGCTGCACCAGTCGAGTGTGAGCAGAGCGAGCCAGACAGCCCTGCAGGAGTGTTAATAGGCGGCCGGGGTCTGGGGGGACAGCGCACTGATGAGTAGGAAGAAGACGTGCAGGTCCTGGAGGTGTGAGCGTGGGGGGTGCAGTAGACACCAGCTAATGGCTGGAACGTGGTGCTCTTTTGGCAGCTGATTGTTTGTGCGCTAATCTAGCGCATAATGGGCTTCAGGCACACAACTTGACATCATAGCCTTCTCCCCAGATGTGGGAGCTGACTGGATCGGAAGTCTGCTTTCAGTCATCCCGGGCCGGGCCTGGCTCCCTGTGAAAACAAACAGCCACCCGGGCCAGGGTGATGTCAGCGCTTTGATCGGCCAATAACAGAGGGGTTTACTCATGGGTCAGTGGGACATGACATCCAATCCATAAACAGATTACTCACAGCGCCATGTGCTGCTGGGAGCTGGGTGCCACGCTTCCTCTAGTAAAGCCCTCTGGGCAGGGCGGGAAGTGGGGTAGGGGGTGTCAGGGATGGGGCGTTGGAGGTGGATGAGGATGTCGGGGGAAGATGACGGCCCCTGAGAAGTGTGTGTGTGTGTGTGTGTGTGTGTGAGTGTGTGTGTGAGAGAGAGAGGTGGTGGGGGTGCTGCGTGCCCAAAGGTGGAAGACGGGGCTTCACCTCTGTGGAATGTCTCCTGCCGCCCAGAGACGCCCTTCAGCCCATGAGCTCATTGCTTGTCGGTGGAGGAGGCCCAGGTCCCAGGTCAGGTGCGGTGCGGAAGCTCACACCACTGACTGTCTCACCACATGTGTGTGTGTGTGTGTGTGTGTGTGTATGTGTGTATGTGTGTGTGTTTTGTGTACATGTGTTTTTGTACTTGCGTGTGTGTTTGTGTGTGTACAAATGGGGTTTGTTTTTGTTTATTTGTTTGTGTGAGTGCATACATGCCTGTACATGTGTATGTGTGTAGATGGTTTTTGTTTTGTGTATACATTTTTTTTGGCTTTGTGTGTGCGTGCATGTTTGTACCTGTGGAATTTGTGTGTGTGTGTGTGTGTGGGTGGGTGGGTGTGCATGTAGAATTTGTGTGTGTGTGTGTGTGTGTGTAAGCGGATGTAACAGACGGCCAGCTGTGAGACAGGAGACCCCTGCACCTGGGCCCCGGACGCACAGCAACGCTGACGTGTTTCCACCAAACAGCACAAAACAAGGCCCATCTCCATCCATCATGCCCAGGTCGGGCGGCAGGACCCAGACCTTTATTGGAGCGGGCAGTGTTATGACATATAGCCAGTAATCTATAAATTTGACTCATGAAAGTGAAGTGTGTCTGGCGCTGCGGAAGGGCCATGTGGAAGGAACTCACCTCCACATAAAAGTCCAGTCTGGTGAGTTTAGTGTTTCCCGTCCTGGTCGGACGGTGGCCCCTGCT
This sequence comes from Limnothrissa miodon, assembly GCA_017657215.1. Lineage (NCBI taxonomy): Eukaryota > Metazoa > Chordata > Actinopteri > Clupeiformes > Clupeidae > Limnothrissa > Limnothrissa miodon. The sequence continues at coordinate 328,444 of JAGFZM010001683.1, read as the reverse complement.
CACATATGCCCGCCTGGCAAACAGCCTGTTGCCAGAGGCCACTGCCACCAGGATTGCATAAATGGTATCATAATATACTGCTAAATGATCACCCAAACATAAAAGTTGGCTGAGAATGCATTGGGGCTTGCAACAGGACAAATAAGTTGTTTTAGAAGAACATGTTAGGACAGGGGTGGCAAACATAAGGCCCAGGGGCCGGACAGCTCCACATGCTCAGCATTTCACTACTGAACTCAATCAACACAGCTACTGGATGAGGGGCATCAGACTTACTGAAAGACATTGATCTGCCTAAGGTTCTTTCTTTGCCCCTGTCACTCCTGGCTGCCCCTTGTTCATGTGAGGGAGTAGTGTTAGCTGACCCTCCTCATAGCTGCTGGCTCCCAGCTACCCTCCACTCATCTCTATGCAGTCCTTATTTAGCAGCCCACACACTTCGTCTTGCCCCTCTCTACACCCTTCTACACCTTTTATAAATCCTTGAACTGAAAATGTTTCCTATCGACCCAAAACGCCATCTGAGATTATTTACCGAGCTTGCGCTGTGAACTAGCATGTTGTTATTTATCCCCATGATGAGTTCCCTTCATCTCAATGGATAGTAACACATTTAGGAAGGTATCTGAGAGAGCCTATTTGAGAGGGTCTGTGTGTGTGTGTGTGTGTGTGTGTGTGTGCAGGCCTGCGGGCCACCGAATGACTATAAATTCACCTCAACTGGGTTCCACTCAGCTGCTAAAATAACTTTTCATTTTTTGTCAACCTGTATCTACAATAGTTAGCATGCTATCATTTTGTTTTTTAAAATAGCTAAGCATGGTATCATTTAGACCAATGGTATCAATGAACACAATTACTGACAAACTGTTAAGCCATCAGTTTGACATGATAGATTTCTTTCTTTCTCAAGGTCAAGAAGTGGGAAGCTTGTGGACTGTGTCTGTGTTCCCAGGCTTTTCAGCAGCTTGGTTCATTCATGTTGCCAGATAAGTTAGACCTTGTGCGTCAATGCTCTGCACGGTGGGTTTTTTGAACGCAATATGTTTGGTTTGATGCAATTGTGTGGTCTGCACTCACTTGCATCAAATAATGCTCTCTGAGGAAGCATGCCTTAAATTTTGCTTTGGAGCACACAGTGACTAAATGCTATCACCTGTTCTGCTGTGAGCTGAGTGTGTGTTTCTGACAAATTTCAGGAAGGGTGATTTATCTCAACTGAAAGAAAGAAACATCCATCCAACCCGGTTACTGAGGTTATGACGTAGATGGCAGAAGCAGAATTTGTATCAAGTGCCATTTGCACGAAAGTAAAAGCAGATTGAAGTGCTCCCTCATTCTTTCTTTCTCTTTTTGTCTGTCTCTCTCCATCTCTCTTGTTTTTTTTGTTTAAACAAGTGGGGAGTAATATTGACACCCTCCACCCCTCTTTGCCATTTGCATTTCATACCCTGTGTGTTACGCTGCCTACCCTTCCCCACTCCCTGCAGCAGATCACGTCTGTTAATCATTGTTTCTGCTGCCAAGTGCCAAGAATCAATACTCTACAAACTGTTGTTGTCCAGCTCTGGCCTTTTGTTCATCAAAGTGGACTACAAGATCCAGATGGGATTTGTTGAGTCTTTGCAGGCCCGCCAAGTCTGCTGGTACCACACAGTTGCAGCTAGAATTGAACTGGTGAAATTACCAGTGATCTGAAGAAGACCTAACTCCTGTTATGGATTTGGGAATCTTCACTTCAGTGATTACCTGTTTAGGTAACAGAACACTCCGTGTGTGTTTGAGATTCTGTTTTGTTCCTTTTCTTTTACTTTTTTTCTCTCCATCTCTCTCGACCCCATGCTCCTTTTCTACCTTCATCCCCCTATTATAGAAATTGCACTCATTCCATATTTTGTGAGTAGCCCTGGGTGTTTAAGCTAGCCTACACACAGCTGATGCAGAGAGCTAGCAGCAGAGCCATGTGGTAAAGCATTGCCATAACTCCTGGGGCCCTGAATACTGCTAGCTAATATGAAACCAATTCACAACTGTTGTTCCTTTCTCCACTGCCTGTTCCTGTCAGGTGTCTGTTTTTGGGACTAGCCTCACCTGTGCCCCCTGTTGGCCGGACTATAGACAAATCCAGCGAACCTTCTGTGGGTGCCGCCATCTTGTTTTCCGACATCACTGCGTTCCTCTGGAGTCATATTTTGCCAGTGATGTGATTGTCATTCTTGGGGTTGCTGGTTTTTGACAGTGTTAGTTTTAAATTGAATGGCAATGGAAATGAGCATTGGGTAGAGGACGTTAGGCAGTGGCCTAAACTTACCGATGAGGGTAATTTTTAAAATAACAACATGTATTATTGTCATAAATAATGGCAACAATTAAACCAAATGCTGTCATTACTCACTGTGTTGCTAATATTCACAAACCTGACGCTGTCAGTAGGCTACTAGCTGTGTTATGTTCACAATAATTATCGATCAAAGTAACTCATTGACAACAAAATGCATTTATTGTTTTGTTTATTAATAATGACAACAATAAAACTAAACGCTTTCGTTACTAGCGGTGTTGCTAATATGTTCAAAATGAACACTGTGTTGCTAATATGCTCACAAGCCTATTTACCACGACCAGTTAGCTGTAAAAGTAGCCTACGTGTTCCTACCGATATTCAGGATTATTTCATTCATAGTCTGGCATGTGATGAGGCTCATTTTTACAACAATAAAATGGAGATATCTAGAACTTGTGCTACCAAAGACCTTTTAACACACCATCTGACGCTACTTCCTTAGCAGCAGAGGAATGCAGCAATGGTGGGGGTGCTTTACTTCCGTGTTTCGCTGGATTTGTCTATACTAATGTCCTTGAATGTTTTTGTTTTGGTCCACCATGTGCTTTGACTCCACCCCCATCTCCTGTCTTTGTTTGATTTCCCGCCAGTTTTTGTGTTCACCTGTTCCTTGTTCAGCTGTTATCACCTGCCTTATTTATACCTGTCCCTTTCTGTCTTTCTTTGCCTGGTTATCCTCTGCTGTGATGACCTACGCATTTGAGCTCTGGCTTGTCTGTGCGTGTAGGTGAAGTTCTTGAAGTTTTTGCCTCAGTTTGTGATTACCCCTGGCCCATTGTTGGACTGTTTGTTTGGTGGCCAAGATCTGCTTTCTGGAACTGTGTTTTTGTTTAGTTTTGAATGATTGAAACCTTTTGGGAGTTGGCTCTATTTATAAGATTTTGGACTGAGTTACCACCTGTTCCGATTTATATCATTTTTGTCAATATACACGTTTACTGAATCTGATTTTGGATCCGCCTTGTGAAATTCCCTGACAGTTCCCCTCCCTAATTACGAGGAGAGTAGAGTCTTACTAAAAAGCCGGCCACCCAGTTCTGCAAATTTGTAATGAAACATGGTCCTCATCTACGCCCTTCTGTAGTGTGATTGAGAGAGTCCATTTGTGTCACATGACAGTCTCAGCTCTTATCTTTATTATTTTGATAGATATGACCTATACAATTTCCGCTGCTTTTGCTGCTGCTGCTATAACAAAAAGAATGAAATAAACTAGAATAGTACTTAGAGTAGAGAGGTATAGATTAAATGCATTGATATACTGCTCTATACCCTGTACTACTGTAAAGGGATTTTCACATGCAATTTTGCTAGCATAGAACTAGCAAAATGTTTTCCCCCAAAGGATTTAATTATCTATAAATTACCCAGTCATGCAAACTTTTTTTAATCTTATGATTGGTGAGTTTTTTTTCTACTGAAAATGAATCCATGACAAAACACGGCTTGTCATTTGAAAACTTGCATATTTTAGGCTGCACCACTTGAGACCATTTGCAATCCAATCGACTTTGAACACAATCAAATCAATCAAACAGTTAAGCTGTGCTGTGCAGAGGAGGAGTGCACCCCGGTGCTGGGGAGCCCACAGTGACTGTGGTGTTTTCAGAGGCTTTATCAGAATCAGAAGGCAGAATGGACTGAAACCCCCGGGAACACAACAGTGAGGGCCAGCCAGACACCTTGGTGTTCCTGCCATTTGAGGCCTTCCCAAAGAAAAATGAGACAAGCTGTGTGGTTGGACACAGTTGAAGAGCATCAGTTTCTCAGCGCATGCCAGATTTCTGTTAAAGATGTTATATTTTCTGCATAGTATGTTAGATTTATAAAGAGATTCCTTCGAAAATGGGGCCTCGATCAGGCTATCCCAACAATGATTTGATTAAGTGATATAGATATGACTTTGATAAAGCAATGACTCATGCCAGGAGTACTATTTCTTTTGGTTTGTCAAGTGGTAAATTCCCCAAGGAATGTTTCTGTGTGTGATGTTCTTGAAAAAAGGCCCACATAATGGCATCATCAGTCGTAAAACAAATCACACTGGTTTGCCCCAGATCTAAGCCATGTCTAGCAATATTCCGTGACTACACATGGTCAAATCTTGATTACAGCACACATATTAGCTACAATCAAAATATAATGTGTGGGTTAATGCTATCCATTATGAAACAGATTGAGTTGCATCCTAAAAAATGCAATATATCATGGAAGTTGGACTTGAGTTCTAGTTGATAATTGAGTAATTGCATCATTCCAAAGGAAGCTCACAGAATTCAGATATGTAATGCAAGACTGATAATGGTGTGGGCTAGGGCAGTGGGCTAGGGCTGCTTTTGCTTGTCCGCCTTGCTTGTATTAAGTCCCCTTCCCCCCCCCCACCCTCTCCCCCTCCTCTTTCCTCCCTTCAACCACATCACCCACCACCATACACCCACACCAATGGAATGTACAAAGCAGTGTCTTGGTCACTCATGGCTTTGAAATAGACGCTGTTTCACAGTAAGCCTCTATTGCCAGACAAAGTGCGTTGTGTACAACGTGTCATGTATTGTGGTTTAAATGTTAAGCTCTTGGAGACCACACCAGGACTGCTGCCTTAGGTAAGAACATATTGGCGCTCTGTTCGATAAGTTACTTTCCTCATAGGGAGCCTGGCTCTTCTTTGGCTGTGTGCTGTGTGCTCAAAGGGGTGGATCTGTGGTCCGGGCGGCATCCCATCGTGTGCATGTTGGCGGGACTTGCCCAGCGGCACCCGTGCTTGAGTGGGACTGGCATTGCACCCATGGCCTGTCTCGCACCACTGTCCTTTCTCAGTGCCTGAAACCTTCCTAAATCACAGCAGTCTCTCTTTAGCTCCACCACTTGTGAATAATAACACTGATCATGGGTGTGGATGGAGCTGGATGCCTGCAACATGTGAGCGAAGTATGATCTGTGTGTGTGTGTGTGTGTGTGTGTGTGTGTGTGTGTGCGTGCTTGTGTGTGGTTAGCCAGGATATCCAAGTTCAAGTGCTACAGTCTCTCACAATGTCATTTTTCATTTCCATCATTCCACATGTTTGTCGGCTCTCTTCTGTGTTGGTCTATACTCACACACACACACACACACATACACACTCACCCACACACACCCACAGCAGTAAATATGCCTTAGTGACAGCTGCTACACACACTCTTGTTTTGCCTTCCCAAGTTTATCCTGGCACATGGTCCCCTGTTCATAAGCAGTGTGTGCCCGGCCCCTGAGATCCTCTCTGAGTGAGCCTTCTTCCACTGAGGAAGCACATAGTGGGTGTCCACCTTTCTCCAGCGATGGGCCCGTCCGCAGGGGGATTCTCCCCACGCCGGAGACCCGAGGCCCCAGGCTCCTGTGACGCAGGCAGCACAGCTGGGCAAACACCGTCCCCAGCCACTCCTGAATGGGAGTGGGCATGGCATATTATTGCACCCTGCTAGCTAGCCTCTCTGTGGGCTCTTTATTTTACTGGGGGCCGCCGGCAGGCACGCAGACCTCAGGCTGTCTCAACTGCGTTTTTCGGGGGCAGGAAAGCGTCCTGTGTGAAACCAAAAACACTTATGTTCCCTCTGGTGTTCGACACACACACACACACACACACACACACACACACACACAGAGTCTCCATTCCTGGCCTGGGGCTCTTCCATATCCAGTCTGCATACACCGCAGAGACGCGAGGAAGTGAAGCAAGGAAACACATTTTTTCCACATGGACAGCTTCTCAGAGGTGGATGAGTGCATCTGCATTCCCACAGCGCCTCCACACTCAAACACGGTTGGATTGTGAGGGACTCCTTGAAATGGAGCTGGTGTTGGGCTTCATTACTGTTGATACTCTTTTGGTGTGTGTGCCAATTTTATTGTTAGTTTTTGTTATATTGTTGTATCTGATATCAAAAGTCAGTCAACCCTCACATTGTCAAATAATATCTATTCTTCATAGTGGCTGTGCTTTAGTGTCTAACGATGCTGCAGTAAAACAAGAAGAAAGAAATGGAAAGTTCAGCATGAGTTTAATTCTGTGTGTTTTTTCCCCCAGAGACAATGTTGAGTTTTGTGGATGACATCCTGTCTGGGGCCAAGTCTCCGTGCGTGATGCTTGGGGACATTCCGAACCCCATGACCTCCATCTCTATGATAATCCGCTGCCTGGAGCCAGACACCACCTACATGTAAGTCATCCTACCTGCATAGTAAAAGCACAACTCTTACGAATTGAAATGACTTCTACCATGACAACCATAAGCAGTAATCTGCAACAACAAAAAAAACACCATCTTCCAGAAACATCTTTTCCATAGTCTTTTATTTCAGCACTGTGTATGTCCTTTTAAACTGAGCTTGCCAGGTGTCTGATATGGGGTGATTATAAGGTTTCCCATGTGCCCGAGCCCAGAGTCTTGTTCCCCCCAATATCAGCTGTTTTCTGTTTGACACAGTCAACCTACACTAAGCCGTAACAGGGCTCTTCTTGTGCTACCCCTCATATCTGTTCCTTTGTTTGCTCTAATAGGCTTTGGAGGGTCCAAAATATATGGGCTGTCTTTTGACAACATTTGTATTGATTTATTGATTTATTTATTTATTTTGGAAGCTCTATGTGGACACCCTGTCATGGGCCACCGTGGTAGTGTTTTTTTTGCGTGTGTGAAAAGCTCTACAGTCTTCGCAAACTCTATGCACTGCTGGCTCCTGAGACAGTGAGTCTGACGGACTCTCAGGTAGGGGATATCCTTTTTCCCCCGGCTGTGAGCAAGCTATGCCAGGGAATTTTTATAGAAATCATACCAAAGTTTAAAAAGATTGACATCACCCTTGCATCATTTCCTCACATCCTATCTTCCACTGAGGTGTCATGCCACAGACGGAAGTCTGTCCTTGGCATCCAAACAGATATGCCGCTGTGTGTGTGTATGTGTGTGTGTGTGTGTGTGTGTGTGTGTGTGTGTGTGCATGTTAAACAGATCCTGTGGGAAACTGCTAATGTTAAAGGCAGCATTCTTTTACGAGGCACATTCATTTTCTTTTTGAGGGGGAAGACAAACTAACTCCTCCAGTCCTGTTTATGTTTGTCTTTGGACAAAGTGAAAGCTCAAATTGGGCTCTTTCAAAAATATATCAGACAGCTGGGGAAGTTGGTCATGTCTTGAAGCAGCTTGAAAGTGCGTCAGACAGAGCGCTTAATGGTGATTGCAGAAACAGGAATCAGAAAATCATTGTGTGTTAAGAAGAGCAGGCACTGTAAACATCAATAAAGACAAAGCAAATGCTGTGTCCTAGCTGAATTTCCTTTCAATCCCATTCACATGCAAAACAAAATCATCATTGTACAGAATGGAATAGAACTGGGGTTCATTAGCGCCAAACTGTACCAACAATAACAATGTCAATGTAAATAATGTAAATTAACCATATTTAACAGATGGAACCAACATTGAATTATATTTTTATTTTATATTATTTAAGCCAAATAGACATCAGTCATTAAATTACTCGTATAGACCATTTCAAAAGATTAAAGTTCTAAGGCAAACAGAGGTGGGCTAATGGAGAAAAGTTTGTGTTTGGGATCATATTTCACAGCGCTCTTTTTCTCTAAGCTATGCAATACAAGTGGGAGTGTAGACAGTATAACCACGGGTGTGGAATTTTCAATAATGCCTACTACATCACTACCTAAAATTATACATCAGTCTATCTCTAATTATTGATGTATTTCACCATGAATCTCTGACCTGCTTGCTGCCTATTGTAATACTGTAATACTGTAATATAAAGCACTCTGGATGTTTCACTACAGGACTGTGTTTGGTAGTTTGCCACCTTACTGTATAATAAACAAAAACAGCTACTGCTGGAAAGTAGAAATACAATTCACATTTATTAAAGCAATCTGTTTCCCTGATATATATATCATACATATCATATCATATCATACATATCATAGTCATAATCCAGTACAGAATATTGATAGATTTTTGCACATCAAGTTATTTGTTCTTCCATTTGAAGTCATTATGGCTGTCAGACAGTATGCCAGACAGACATTTCCTTACTAAAGGGACCCTCATGTAAAGTATATCAGTCACAGGAATACAAAGAATAATAAATTCACTGTTAACAAGGTATATTACTATTCCAAAGGCTTTAAAAGTATAAAACGTTTTGTTGGCCAAAGTGTTTCCACACTCACGCTCCTTTGATATCTTGACCTCTGAGAGCAGTAAAACTACAAATTCCTGTAGCATATTTGCAGCATACACACACACACACAAACACACACACACACACACACAGAGAGAG
>JAGFZM010001683.1:292934-307458 GCA_017657215.1 Limnothrissa miodon | reverse complement strand
ATCAAAAATATAATACTATATACCAGATATAGGAGAGAATTTAGCTTAATCAAAAAATTTGACTGACCAAGTTCTCACAATCTAAAACCCAAATGCCTGCATTTGCTTGCTGTCTTGCATGAGCAGAAAAGTAGAACAGAAGAGTGCCAAGCACACATACAGTATATGGGCCTTATTTGGACATCATGGGACAGACACCAACCCTGTTTACATGATGCTTCTTAGTTCTGAATTAATTGTTCATTTCTAAATAGGTTGGAATTAACATATTCTTTTATTTTATTCGTTTAGTGCATTGTACATTGTTCATCATTATAGTTACCAACTAGGTTCCAACATAATTATTTAGAATAAAGGTTTGGCTCATATAGCTTCAAGGAACCTGGCTAGCAGGCTAGCAGCCTGTAGATTGTAGGTTTGAATCCCAGATGCCGCTCTTGAGCAAGGCACCTAACCTTGAGTTGGCGCAACAACAACACACGAAAGAACTGTGCTTCAGATAAATTTATTTATAATTTGATAGGACACAAAACAAGCTAGTACTCTCATAAATGTACTTAATATTTGTATAAAACCTCTTTTAAATCAGATGCATGTACTGTATATCATCTAGCTAGCATGTTTGTGAATTGTTCCATTAAAGATACAGGACCATACATTTTTTTTTGTGTGATATGACGTTAAAATAATCTTTTACATCTACACCTACATCTAATGTTAGAGATTGCCCAAAATATATTAATGAAGTTTTTTTTATAGATTAGTATAACTTTATGTGCCCTTCTGAAGCACCTGCTAGTTGATATACTGCTTTTGGCTAGAACATGACCTCCATGCCGGTCTGTGAGGAGAACGTGGTTGAGTTCATTTGTATTGCCCATCTGTGAGTTCTCTTTGCCCCATTGAAGCAGTCCATATACAGTAAATCATTCCCCATCACTCAAAGCTGTTCTGGGTCTGTTGATTTGCCTTTGTTCTTGTTCTCCTCGGCCTCAGGGTCTCGGCAAGTGCATTCATCATGATCACAGTCCACTCCAAACGGAATGACCTGTCAATAAATATTCATCAATTTCAGCGGCCAGTCAAATAGCTTCTCTAGTCTGTCAGCATATTAGCCAGCAGCCTAAGTACAGTATTAGCATAAGCCGGCTATCATTGCCATACATTTAAGAGAACTAACAGACATCCTGATGCAATGAGGCGTGCTAAATAAATTACTCAGGATCTTTTCTTGAAAAAAAAAACAAAAAACTGAAAAGATGAAAAGATGCCTAAAGAAGAAACAGGTGAAATCACTTCAAAAAGCTGGACTGTGTCAAAAGGTGTACCACAGGAGAAGGTGGTGAAATCGTGTCTGAAGGTACACTGTGGACAAAATGGCGAGAGACCATGAATATCTGGGAAAGGAAATCCACTAGAAGAGGTGAACAGATGAACATGTGTTGAGAATCAACGGGAGGAGTTGCCAGGGTTCTGTCCAGGAAGCATGCCATCACCACAAGTTGCAAAATAAACTCAGATGCCCCGCAAAGCAGACTGTCTCAAGAAAAGTAAACATGAAATGCAACTTCAGGGGCTAGCACTCATTTCACCCAATGTTTATGGGAGGTAATTGTATCATCGAGCGGGTAGCAGCTGTTCAAAGCAAGGGCCGAGAAGAGCATAGACCCCCACCACTGCCCTGCCAATAAAACTGCACTTGTTTACCATGGACACTTTCTCTAAACGTGTCTAGTTGCTTCACTGGTCAAGGAGGTTGGATTGGGAGACTACATATTTCTTTCAAATAACACTGGGGATGTATGAGCACAATACTGATGATTTCCATTCTTTTACAAATACAGCTCAAGATTTGTTGTTCCTGGCTACACTATACAGTATATGAGATCTTTATGATGTTTCCAAGCCTGTCCTGATTCTCCTGACACTCACATTAAATGCCTCTGCTGGTAGCCCCTTTTTTTGCAGTCAACTAAATTCCTCAAAATGATCACTATGCGTGTCCATAGCTTTGGAATGCTTGGTTTGACTGCACTACATAGTGAGATAGATAGACAGACAGACAGACACACAGGGGGGTAGAGATATAGAGAGAATTCTTGCTTCTAAAATCCCATTTCCATTTTGCAACGTCCTGCGGGGCCACATTGGAACACAACCCTTCCCCAGTCTTGAGTGGCTGGTAAGCAAGGCACAAGTGTGTCCAGCGGGCCCTGTGTGTATGCTGGCACGGCTTCTCCGCTGGACCCACAGTGGCAGGATGCTGTCACTCGTGGTCTATTTCGCTTTCTCAAGGCCCACTCATTAAAGGCCTGTTTTACTGTCGCCCATGACCGCTAACATCTGGCCTTCCCCTCATAAAAGCAATGTTCACTGGAGCTCTATTTATGGCAGCCGCTCTTTCCCCCTAAGATCACACGTTTGGGGGGGACGGGGGAGGAGGGTCCCCCGCTGCTCTAACTCCTGGTGTGAAACCATGGTGAGACAAGTGGCTTTCAGTGTGGGGAAGGCATGTCTCGGGGAGGCTGGGTGGACATTAGATCACTGGGGAGATCGTAGAGCCATGCCACCTGCTGAGCGAAGACGTGAGGTGAGGACAGGAGACGGATCTGGGATGTGATTACCTTTCTGGTGGAAAGTGTAGAAGGACAGCAGTCTCCGCCATCGTACTGACAGTATGCCCTGTTGTTGATGGTGTCACACCAGCCGTCACCCCCAAAAGGCTTTGCAGAGATGAAAAAGAAGGTTAAAAAATATGTATATACTTACATATATATTTATATACCTGTATGTATAAATATGCATATATTATATGGCATTTCATGCACTAGTCTATTCACAGAAAGCCAAGGTTATCCAAATTCCTTCAGTCCAACAATCTACCTACTACTTCTACCCAAGAAGTGATTACAGAAACATGGCTATGTAGGTATGTGTTTAGCAGTGCCCTGGGAAACCTCCAAAATTCCTAGGTTTGTGAGTCAGTGTTATGTTTGTGAGAGTCTTGCCATTAACATTTTTTTTTCTGCAATGTTAAAGAAGAGTCTTAAATTGCAGGAAAAACCTTAAGCATTATAATGACAGCCTTTAACTTTTTCTACTTAACCTTCAGCCTTGTGAGCCAAAACTAAGAAAACATGGGGTGTCTGCCAAAGATACTGTTGGCTTCCCCTCAGGTCATGGAGTCATTTCAAAGCCTTAAGGTTGTATCTGAAGGCATATCATAGCTAAAAGCAGCTGCTCAGAAGATTTCTGAGGAACTCCACCCCGGTGAAAATGATTCTTAGTTCCTAAACCCAACTGCCAAGTCACAAACAAATATCGTTTTTCATTCTTCAGTTTTGGCTTTTCAGTGCTTGACAGGGATGAGGTTTGACTCCTGGGTAAAATGGTTTACTTTTTTTTTTTTTTTTTGAAAAGCAGTTACACTGAAATTTTTACAAGGGCATTATTTGGACATATTTGTGTCTGCTGTAATGAGTAAGCTCTGAATTTGTGTTTCCACTTTTGGAATAACAGTGGATGGTGTTTGATAAGGAGTCTTATCATGAAAACCGAAACAGAAAATTTTGGTTTCACAAGTGCCTGAAATGTGTTACGATAAACGAGGTTACAGGAATGCAGATTTTGGAGCCAGTGGGGAACTTTGGCCAACAAATGTTAGGCGAAAGTTGAAACACTGCATACCATTTGAAAACTGACAGGGAATAAGGCCAAAACCATTCAACCTGTGCCTTGTGAACATCCCTATTTTACCCCTGAGGCCAGGGAACAAGGCAATAAAAACTTGAGATTTCAAGAGTAACCAGCTGAGCACTTCATATCAGTACGCTTTAAGGTGATAGTTATACTTGTAAAGTCAATTGGCCAAACAGTTTATTACAGATTTTAAATTGTGACCTACTGTTGAATTGCAATTTGTTTGCAATCTTGTTCTGCTTCCCCAAGAGTAAGGCATCTTTTGTCCACACGCTTGCAGGCTCCCCCAGTAGAGAGCATGTCTGTTTTATGTGCGAGTCATTTGCTGGAGGTGTCCAGCTGATAGAGTGGTACTTTAGAGGTCCCAGAGGTTAAAGGCAGTGTTGATGGGCCTACCATGCTTCATGTCATGACTGGTTTATTGTTGTATCTGGGAGTGTGTGTGTGTGTGCACACGTGTGTGTGAGTTTGTGAGCAGGTGTGTGTCTGTGTCTGTGCGTCTGTGTGTGTGTTGCTGGCGGTTGGTGTGCATGTGTGTTAGAGTCGGGTGGATGCAGTTTCTCATCTTACAAATGTTGAAAAAATTATGAGCTGCCTCTCGATTTTGGACATTTGTTGGAGAGGAGATGTACTTAAAACTTGAATTTATCTTCAAAGCCACTTGAAGACAAAAAACACAGTCCTGTTATCTGTCAACAACTTTTTTAACAACCCCTACCCTCCTCCTCCTCCCCAGCAACTGTTTCAACATCACTTATGAAATATAGAACAGACGACTCATGATCCTGTTCTTTCCCAGAATGCTCCTCTAGGGTATCCATTTGTTATTATTGTGGCATCCAAAGTGTGATTTTAGAGGAAGTAAACGTATTTAAAATGCACCCTCTGTGACTCATACAGAAAAAAGGACAAAAAAAAGAACAAAAAACAAGGGCAGTAAAAAGAAAAAAAAAACTCCACCCTGAGAGTATGTTTAGAGTTCCAAGTATCAAGAGAACAAACAGAGAACAAACAGAGTATGTATTTCTGCCCTGACATAGGAGACCTCAAGACAACGAAAGAGTCTTTTCACCTTATGTGGCGCTTTGTGAAAGGAATTCCCTAAACATGCCATAAAACTGAAGAAAGAGGCCACGCTCCAAAAGCCTGCTGACCAACCATGTCTAATGCTAGGTGAAAGATACAATAAACAAAATAAGCTCCATGGTAACAGGCGTTGGTGTGTTGAGGGCCTGTGTTAGTGCTGGCACTATGCTTCACTGAAGTATGCACCCCTTGATTGGGACTCCCCACTCTTCCCGAAAGGCTGCTAATTATGTTCCCCCACAATTTATGTGATGTAAACTGTTTTTAAAAAAGAATCCCTACTTTTGAGTCAAAACAGTTTAGGTTAACCTCTCTGAACATTGTTTCTAAATCAGTCATGGCACCCACACAGACAACACACACACACACACACACACACACACTTGTGTCCCATTCTCCTTGCCACAGAATGTAGAATTATTATTGTTTAAAAATAATTTATCTATATAAAGTACAATTATATTACTTTTTTAAATTGTATTGTTTATCTGTTCGAGAGACCTGTTAGTTTGGTCACTAATCAAATCTTAGCTAAAGGTTGCTAGATTTCGTCATCAGGGCACTTGTGAAGTAACAAAAAACATATTAATAAAATTTTATCTTGCACATTGTGTATTATCAAGAGGTGGTAAGAGTACTGAAAATTTGTACAAGTACTGTTACAATGGTTGAATTGTCCTCAATTACAAGTAAAAGTACTGGTGTTCAAATGTACTTGAGTAAAACTACAAAGTACTCTTCTCAAAAACTACTCAGAGTATCAATTACTTTTTAACCGATGGATGTTTTTTGAGCCATCAATAGCAGGCATTTGATTCAAATCACCAGTATAAAACATCTATTTTCAAAGCACATTTCTCAGATGAACAAGGTATAGAAAGGCATTTTTTATGTTCTGTAGATAAATGTCAACATTTACTTGTGGAACATGTTTTTTTCCAGTTCTCAACGTCAGGTCTGGTAACTTGGCTTGTGTATTTGCATCATTTTCAACGTTGACATTGTTGTCTTCTGTCACAATTTTGGCATCTTTGTCTCCGAATGTTCATAAATTAGTTTGTTCTCCACTGTGAAGTTGCCAACCATCAGACACCTGTGCTGTGCCTGTTGCTGCAGCGGAGTTCAACGTTATTCTTTTTAGTTTACGTGGTCACGATTGAACGTCCTTATTGGCGGCAAAGTTTGAATATTAATTCAAATTGTGGGCAAAGGCTGAGTAGCGACTTTTAATTTTAAAAGTAATGTGAGTAAAGTGAGTGAATGAGTAAAATTACACACTTGAACAACTACTCATAAAAGTATCCAAAAAATCTACTTAATTACAGTAATTTGAGTATTTGTAATTACTTCCACCCCTGGTATCATCTTATATTTAATCTTTAAATATTTACTGGGGATGGCTGCTGTGTTTAAATGCAATCAGAATTTCTTTCACTGATCCATTTGTAAACCCACTACTTGAAGGGAAGACAGAAAGACAGTCAAACAAAAGTAACACTCCACAGGGTTCCAGCCAGGAACAGTTTCATCTGAAACAACTTTGGTGAAAAACAACAAATCCTAGGGGTACGTACATAAACACACGAATCATCAGACAGAAGGATCAAATAATTCTGATTTACTGTTGTTTTCTTAAAAAGAAAAAAAAAAAATCAGTAGTACTGCCAGACTGCCAGCTTCGCCAACTGCTTCCCACTGAGCAAACCATTGGCTCTTGCCCCTCATAATCATTATTCTTATCACTCAACATTCAATATGGTGCTCATCACGCCTTCCACCCAGAAACACACACCAATTCCAGACCCCTCAGTGTTACCAATGTTAGCAATGTTGATGCACCAACTTGCACCCTGTAAAGAAACAGAGCACTTCTGAGGTTTTACCTGAAATGCATTCCTGATTCTAAACATTGGAGCCCCCAAAACAATAGCAGCAGAACTCCACTAGTAACACAGGCTCTAAAGAATAAAACTCCAAATTATGATACAAATTCTTTTCAACTGCAACTGTGAAGTTGTGGGGCCATTAATAAAAAAGGCTAAAAATGTCACTTACCTCGCATGACTGAATACAGTGAATGCTCTTGGGATCTGGGTACCATTTCTTCAGACCAGTGCAGACAATACTCTAGATGGAAGAAAGAAATATCTTTGTTGACACTTCCATCTCCAAAGCAATGGTCATTTGGATGTGAACTGCACAAATAGTAATGCTAAATCACCACATACCACATTGAACAATAGTTTTGAAAAGCCTTGAATGATGTCACCATCTTTTTATGTGCCGTTTTTTCATGCCGTTTCAACAAAGGAAAAGGGTTGTTGTTGTGTGACTGTTTAATATTGGTGGTTGATGTAATACTAATATGATACCCCTGTTGCTGGTAGTGTCTGTATGAGCACTGCATACAGTCCCATCCACTGTTGGGGGGCCTCCAGCAGCAGAAGGGCCAATGCTGCACAGCAATCCAAGCAATCCTGTTCGCTCTGTTGCCCTCTGGACAAATGGCTATTTTATCCACGTTCCAGAACATGGCAGAGAAATCCCCCCCACCCACCCCACCCCCCCTCTACACACTCACACACACACACACACACACACACATGTGTTTATCTGGCCTGGGTAGGCTCTTCACTGGGTTTCCAGGAACACGGGTCCCCCATCTAAGATCCATCTCCCCTTTTCCGTGGCCTTTATTCCATCACTGTTACCCCAACTGACAAATTCTTGGACGGCGCTCCTGGAAAGCTGAGCTAAGTTAAGACTCTGACACCCCAGAATCAACACAGAAGAGGCCTGTCACCTTGAGGAGCCCTTGGCGCCGTGTGTGGCATTGAATTCCAGCTCCGTCCCCACCACCACCACCACCACTCCAACCACCATCCCCCGTCCCTTATCATTCTCCTTGCGCGGACAGAGCGGTCATATTTTCACCCACTGTCATATATTAGCTCATGGACAAGGCCAGACAGGGTCAACGCTTGCTCTCCCAGTGGCGCTGGTGCAGGGAGTCTAAGCCTGATTTGGCTGGGGGCTGCAGGCAAACACAATCCCACAGATCACTTGGAGGTGCCAACAATATGACTCAGCCTATCAAACTCCAATCCAAACTATTCACTAGTGAGGTTCCTGCGTGCCCCAGGGTGAATGACTGACCACCGAGCCGCTCGTCAGAAGGCAGCTCGATAGAGGCCATTTGTACGTGGAGTGTTCTAGGAATTCTTAAACAGCGTCAGGCATTCTTAAAGACAAAACAACAAACCCACTACCCACTCCGAAGCCTTGGAATCCATAGCTGTAAAAAAGGTTGGTGAACTTCGAGTGATTTGGAATAACAGTTCTGTGATGTGTTGTGCAAAGAGGAGAAATGCCTTCAACTTCAACCCAAAGTTTGTGCTTCCCCCCCCCCCCCCCCCCACCCCCTCCACCTCCACCAAACACACACACACACACACACACACACACACACACAACACACAGACTCACAGGTCAAATGAAAAACAGATGGTCGCAAGCAATAATTATTTAAGTTGCTTTTAAAATTTGCCACAAATAGCATTGTTCACACGTCGGCTGCTTACGAGATACACAATAAAATATATGATTAAACCTGATGAGAATCAAACAAATCAAAAACAGTTATTTTAGTGGGACACCACTAGCAATCTAGCCAAAACAAATGACTGGACAGAGCTGGAAGTGAATAAACACGACTCACCTCAACTCTGTTGGGCAGCATCCAGTGCTTGACTGTGTCAGCGGTGGTCCCGTTGGTCAACACCACTGGGTCGCTCAAGGACACAATGCATGTTGGGTAGCAAACAGCACCTGTAATGACATGCAGGTTGCTTTTCTTAAGTCTTTTCTTAAAATAGCCTACTTTTGCAGTTAAATGACTTTGACAAGGCACGACAGTTTGGTCCTGAGCAAACATGACACAATCCTCTGAAGGTTTGCTTGGCGAATGAGTTAATGAGGAATATGCTTAATCCTGTCTGTGTTCCTATGAAAGGACAAGGAATAGCAGTAGCAATGAAGAAAAAAGGTGTGGTGTGTGGTGTGTGGTTGCGTACTGGCGTACTGACCAATACTGAAGCCATCATCGCATATGTGCTCCACTAAGTTGATGTCAGGTGGCGGCAGACATTCGCCCTCTATATTCTTGCACATGTGAAACTCTTCTGTCCATCGTCCATCCTTTGTGCATCGTATTGAGTGCTGTTTGGACACAGATTGCATTCTGGATTTGTATGTGTAATTCAGAGGGAGTAAGAGGGAGTTTCTCTGTTTAATCCCTTTTCCCACATAAGACAAGGCTGAGTACTATAACTGATCCATTCAAGGTAACCCTCAAGGGCTCTTTTCAATTTAATATGGTTGAGAAAAACATACAGGAATCACTACATATTTCTATCAATGTGCTGCTCACATAACCTTCAGCTGAGGGATTGGAAGATTTCATTGTACTTGTGGAGCATTACATGAGTATGTGGAAAACATACATTGCCTCTCAGATATTAGAAACCAGACGTGGTGGCTGCTGAATCCCAATGAGAGACTGCGGGTACCTTCTCTGCTGATCCAGGACAGTAAAGAGTGCAGACGGTGTCAAAGTCACGACCGTTGGTGCAAGTGTACATGCCCTCGACCACAGCGGGCAGAGGCGGGCAGGAGACCGGGATGCAGCCGCCCGTCTCCCACAGACCCCCCTCCAGGCACTCCAGCTTCAGGAACCTCCTGGGATGAGGACACAGGTGACAGTGTGTGGAATTAAAAAACAACCACGACCGCGAACCAAAGCAGCAGCGCTACACGGGACAAAGGGGGCTTATAAAACAGATACGCTGCAACAGCATCTGCTACTGTTTAAACGTTTCTCCAAGACATCTGAGTCAGATGTTCGCCGTGCTTTTGGGATGACATTAGGTTTTTTTTTTTGAAGAAAAATGCGTGCACTTAATGAATTTAAGGCTGCATTGTGTAACTGAACATCTGCTCAAGCTTAACAGAGAAAAGCCTCAGTCAGAAGATGACAGAGTGCCATTTTCATCACGTTTCAGTGTTTTTTGTGAGCGGCTTTGAGCCGTGCTGCTGTAGGTCTCCATGTTGACATAATCAAATACATTCGCGAGAGACATTAACAAAGACCATTAGTAACCATTTATAAGTCTCGCTGGCGATCACATTGCAGGCCATTAATGCCTAATTAGAAGTCGTTAAAACACATTCACATATTTTTACAACAGGTTAAGTGACTCATAAAGACATGGCAGGTGCAAATATTTGCCCTTTCTAACTTTTTTACTCTGTGCTAAGAATTATCTTCCTTGACTTGAAAGGACTGACCTCGTCAACATTACTTAGTAGTCAGCACACATTCGAAAGCTGTTGCTGACACTGAGGAAATGTAGCAATGAACCCCTAAACAAGGTGAGTTTCATATTATTGTAACACAAACCACTTCATTAGAATCATGTGAAGCAACCCGGTAACGAGCAGAGTTATGCATGCTATGAAATTTATCAGCACAGATATAGCTCATTAACTAAAATATTCCTCCAATAAATATAAGGACACATATGCTTATGGTTCTGAAAGGTTTGCATAAAATGTCCAAAATGAATTGCTGTCTAAGTCTAAAAGCCACTGAACGTGACTCTACAGTGTAGTCAACCTGGATGGTATACTTACTTTCTGATTTTCTTATTTAGGCTGTCAGACACATAATATCCAGGGTTGCATTTGTAGCGGCAGACTGTGCCCACATCATGGCCAGTGCCATCACACTCAGGCACCAGGAGTCTGGCATTGGGCACCAGCGCTGGAGCTGGGCACTCAGTCTTACAGTAGGCTTCAGGGTACGACCACAGACCATCCTCCAAACACACCAATTTATCACTGGGCCCTGAAAACAGCCAAAGAAATTGAATTACTCAATCTAACAGGATGAGGTGAAATTCCAATACAGAGTTTAGAGTCTTGTCATGTTTTTAGAGCATATAGTCTATTCATTTTGAAGGTGAAAAAATATTAACACATTAATTGCATTGAAAACACTAGGTCTCATTCGCCAGTAGTTTCTTCAGATTTCTCTTAAATTTGTAAAGTTAAAGAGGAGATTCTGGAACGGTATGAGCAGCTATATTTAAAAAATAAAAGAATACACAAACCACCAAAAATTCCAAACTACTTTTTAATAGATTCTTTTCAGATAGATAAATAGATTTTAATAGATTTTTTTCAGTCCTACCCATTCCAAAAGTTACTGAGATTTTTTTTATTTTGTGTCAGAGCTTTCAAGGTTGCAGTCAGGGTGTAAAAGGGACTTAATAAAAAAGTCTCCCATCCCTACCCTAGATCATGCTAAAAACCCTACAAATCTTCTTAAAAACGGCATAAATAAGTGTATGCATTTCTGCATAAAAAGGTAGGTGAAATTGTTTCATGAACACAAGACAAGACAGGGTTACTGACTTCCTGTCCTCCTCCTCATCCCAAATGGCAAAATCAAACTTGCATATTAAATCAATGGTGATTCCTCAACCTCTTGCTATCTGCACAGTTGGTGTATTATGGGCTTTCTGGCACCTTGCAGTCCCCTGCATTCCCTACATTGGCACCACACTCTGGTGGTAGTTAGTGCGCTCTCCCCTGTACCTATTATAAAACACACAGTAAAGGCAATGTGTTGTTGTTGTTACTGTTGTTGTTTACAATGTAAAAATAAATGACTTGAACACACGGCAGCAGTAACTTTTCTTATGTGAAAGTAGTAACACACATTGCTGGCTGGATACCTGACACCAGTGTTCATAATTAACTGCTGGTGAAGCTCCCCCTAAAATAAAACCAAATAGAAGTGGTTGGCTAGGGAGGATATGAACACGTACAGTAATCAAGCCTGCCATCTACGTGGCCACACAGAAGGCGTAGTTTTGACTGGTTCTCCTATCTCTCCATCTTAAGTAGCCCCCCCTGATGGAACAGGAGACCCCCACCCCCACCACCAAACACGTGGGTGACCTGTGGGAAGCCCTGCACTGAAGGAGCCCCTGGGCTGGTGGTGGCGGAGGGGCTGGGGGTGGTGGGGGTGATGGGGGAGCGGCAGATGGGGGTTCCTGCCGGCGTGTTCTCTGTGGTGGGCACGGGGGACCGTGGGGCCCCTCGGCCCGCTGTTGAATTAGATGAAACACTCTCTTGTTCTCTCCTCGTCGCTTCCATCCTCTCCCCACCTGCGCTCAGTGCAGGCCTCCTCTAGCCAGCACCCAGTTTCCTATTTACACAGGCCAAGGCAAGGGGCCTCCATCCTCTGGCACGCAACAAGCACAGCACAGCACAGCACAGCACAGCACATCACACTCCTGCCAGACATCTCAGCCCTCAGGAGGCAGGAGACCTGACCCATACACACACACACATAAACACAATCATACACACACACACACATACGGTGTATACACATAAACACACAAACACACACTCATGTACAAACACGTGCACACACCAAGTGACTCATATTTCCCTCCATTTCCACTAAGTCTGCAGTAAGAATCTGTCGACCTCTAGAGTAAATCAACTACTCGGTTTCGTTTTTTTCCCCCCTTGCCTTCCTCGGCTGTAAGGTGCAACCTTGTCTCTGCCCTCTATCTGCATGTGAGCCACTATAGCCCTTCTGCACCTTGTAAAATGGCAGGAGCTCTGCAGGAGAAGGAACACTGCTTGCCAAACGTGGTGCCCGAGGGACAGGCGAAGCTGGCAAAGAAGACGTGCGACTGGTCGGGGAAGCCGCAGTCCACCGGCTGGCACGTCACCACCCGCTCCCACACGCCATGACTGCAGCTCACGTTGATGGCTCGCTGTGACGAGAGAACATGGACACAGATCAGAGATGAAGATGGATGGATGGATGGATGGATGGATGGATGGGTGGATGTGGAGGAAAGTACAGAGGACAAGAAATTGTGTAATTGTGTAACTGTGTAATTTATACACAAATGCTCCATTTACACTCTGTCTCCCCCTATGGAATAAAAAGAGGAAAAACTGCACCAAGGTTAAAGGTCATTTGCAGGCACCAGAGAGACGTGCCTTCTGAAAGGATCATTAGTCATACATTTATTTGAGTTCTATACATTTACCAATGAACATACTGCATCTAATAGGAGTTTTAACCTGTTTTTTTAGTTTAAACTTGGAGATGGCAGACAATATTACAGCAGACTCTGCACAGCTGTTTTCACTTAGAGGACACGTGGCGCTCCATTAAACATCTTCATGTCTTTCACCTGTCAACACGTGGGGGATACGGTGGGAGCCTCTGCTGTAAACAGCGAGCAGAGACAGAGCCACGAGGTGAGTCGCTCACCTGATGGGAAAGGAGGCCTTTGCCATTCTGGATGCTGAGCGTGTAGCCGTGGTGACAGAGGACCGAGCAGCGGGTCCCGCCCGGGCCAGCCGTGCACGTGACGAATGCGTGCTCTACCTGCATGGGCTTGCAGCTGTCCCCGCCGCAGGGTCTGTGCGCACACCTGTCCAAAGAGGGAAGCAAGGGAGAAGACAGAAAGAAAGAGTGAGAGAAAGAAAGAGAGGAAGACAATCATACAAAAATATATTTGTAACATTTGGGGAAGAGCTGTTTTGAACTTGAAACTTGAAAAGAGTGTAGCACTTCATTGACTGTAGTTATCATGCTCTAAAAAAATCCCTTGGCTCAATGACTATAGGAGATAATAGGATAACATTCATCTGACATTTATACAGTTTACTCTCTGTGACTGTATATCATATGTACTGCTAGAGATACAGTCTGTGTACTAAGTGTGAATGTGTGTGTGTGTGTGTGTGTGTGTGTGTTCTGCGAGAGCACACCCTCAGCGCACCCAGTCAGGGCAAGGGCGCTGAAGAGACAGGAGGTGCGCAGGGCCACCCCCGTCACGCCCACGTGTGGCCCAGAGAAGTTGAGCAGCACGGCTGAGGTCAGGAAGAACGGCGCGCTCAGGTTGTGAGTCACATTCACCAACAGGGGGTTGCGTTGGCACGACACCTCAAATTCACCTGGGCAAACATACACACACAAACACACCCACACACAGGCATACACAGACACGTCACACACACACACATATCACAAGGTAAAACACGGTGCAAAGATGGCACACACACACACACACATACACACACACATACACCAAGCATTTACATAGTTCTGGAAAACCTGAAGAGGCTTCCCTCCACACAGCTGTGCTCAAATAGCTTTTGTGTTTGTGGTGGCTGTGGTGGTTTACATGACTAATGTGTAACCCTAAACTAACCCTGTGAGTTAGATTCACAGTGCTCAAGGCAACACTACAATGCCTGACTTGCTTTAGTTTTTATTAAGCTGCTGAATGAATGAAGTTGACAGTTTTATGAAAGGAGAGCAATAAAAATCAAAACAAAAATGATACTGTTTTTATGGCATCACACCTAAAATACATTTCTTATGCATAACATAGTGTTTTATAATACATATATATATTGTTATTATTATTTTCCATTGCTTTGTTTGGGTGCTTGTACGGGAAGTGAGGGCTAACCAAGTGAATGGTTTTTCCCATTAGTGTCACACAGCTGAATAGAGACTGTGTTCCTGCAACGGTCACCATGCCAACCCCCGTCGGATGTCAGATATACGATAACGGAGGCTGCCACCCCCGGCTGCTCGAATCCAACCTTTAGAAAGAACAAGAAAGAAGAAAGA
>JAGFZM010001683.1:254640-289327 GCA_017657215.1 Limnothrissa miodon | reverse complement strand
CCTCTCACCACATCCCTGCCCCCGTCACACACACACACACACACACACACACACACACACAGTCACATAATATCATACAGATGATGCATAAAAATGTGTGACAAATTTGTTGACAAAACATCAACCTGTCAAACATACTGTTAGCTTCACCTTGACCACAAAATTGTAGAGGAGGAACTGATTTTTCATTTTAACATTAATTTTAGGGGAAAATGTGTTGGGTTTTATTCAACCCTTTTAAAAAACGCGGCATCATTGTATAGCAAAGAGTTATATATATAGACCCATGTCTGCATCACATCCCTCCAATGAACCAAATGAAATCTGCCTAATAAAAAGCGGTGGCGTTTGTCTGGATCTCAGCAAGCTGAGCTGTGCCCTTGGGGCGCTGGGAGCTGACCTCCAGCTCAACTGTGGAACAGCACACAGTGTGCTCTGGCCCTCCTGTACCTGCACCGAAAATCGACTTGTTTGGAGGCTATAAATACAGCGGCTGTGCTGCCCTGCGTCTCCACATTTCACTTGTTCCAGTCAGCCGTTAAGGGATGCCTGGCGTTGTCCCCTCCGAGCAAGCTCCTGTTACCCCCCTCTACATATTTATTAATAATGGATCACTTGCAGCGGCAGCTATTCTGTAAGCTCTGCAATGTGCTCTGGCAAACATCAGGAGCCTGTTTGTCTTGAGCCTCACTATGACATTTTTTACATTTTTAGTCCGTGTTTTTTTGTTGTTAATGTTAATTCTATTTGTTTCAACGGTTGTTTTGTGATTCAAATGATTAAAATAATAAGCAGATTTCAGCACCTGTAAATGTATTTCTTGTGTAACAGAGTAGCAGAATGAGGCAGAGAGAGAGAGAGAGAGAGAGAGAGAGAGAGAGAGAGATGGAGAGAGAGATGGAGAGAGTGTGTGTGGATGTGCCAAGCGGAGCGATAAATCCTTTAGCGTGTGTAGTGACAGAAGCCTGCGGGTGAAAAGCTGTAGCCAGGAAGTATCTGGTTTAGCTGTTGTCCTCTTGGTGGCAGTGCAGCACAGCCTCCCCTGGTGCTGCCTCAGTGGCCCACCAGCCTGCATCCAGTCTGCCTGGCTCAGGCTTCAGCCTGCTGTGGCTCTCTCTCCACCTCTCCCTTTCTCTACCTCTCTCATTCCTTTAGCTGTCATCTCTTCTGTGGCACTGTGACTCTCTTTCCGTGTATCTCACTATATTCTCTCATTTCTCTACTCTATTCATCTGTCTCTCGCTCATTCTCTCTTCTTTTTACTTTCCTCTCTCTCACTCTCTCAGTCGCTCTCTTCCATCACTCCTGCAGGCCCACTCACCCCCTCTCCAAATGACAGGTCTCTCACTTATTGTGTAGTAGCCGCGGCGAGCGCCCGGACCCTTGGGTGGGAGCGGAAACAGCCCAGGTTCTGCTCCAACCAGCCACAGGTGTTTACTGTTTCTACTGGGAAAACGGTCACATTTGGTTTAGATTCCAGAGTCTACCGCTCGTTTTCTTTCTCCCTCTCTCTCTCTCTCTCTCTCTCTCTCCCTCTCTCTCTCTTTCTCTCTCACTCACTCCATCCCCTCTCACCCTCTGCTCCTCTCTGCATAACTCAATTCCCTTTGGTTTTTACATCTTTTTGCACTTACGGGCCTGGTGGATGGAACTTTCTGCAGATGAAACAGCCCCTTTTCCTGCTTTTAATGCCTGGAAGGCCACTATGTATTTGAATATATTTGAGTAGTACTAGATTTAGCCTATGTATTGAATAAAGATGTATATATCACAAACACACACTATAGTCTCAGTCAAAGTTATTAAAATATTTTGCAAGAAAGAAAAAAAATAAACAGATATCAGTGCCAGTAAAAACATAATATGCTGTCAGATGTAAAAATGTGTTTGTCCCTTATATATCCCATTTCTTTTGTGCTTTTGTGTTTTGTTCTGGTTCTATATCTGTAATTGTGAACATGAGGAAAGGTCAAACATCTTAAAACATCACCATAAAATAATAGATGAGTTATCATTTTTAGGTCAAACATCTTTACCATAAACATGAGTTTCTATTCTCTGCCCACGCCTGAGTCTGACCAAAGTAGGGCCACGTTTGGGCCAAGACTTCCCATCACTTCACTTGGGCTCTATTCAAAAATTAGCATCAAAAATTAGCTTATTATGCTATATGGTGTGATACATGTCTGTTGCTCTTGGCACTTGGTAAAATAGCTTCTAATGGGACCAAAAATAATTCCCGGCTTGGGAAGAACATGCTTGGGCTTGGGAAAGGTCCAGCTTGTTTTTTTGGGACAGATCCCTCTAATCTCCATAATTTATTCAAGAGTGCTAAAGTGTCAAATGAGTGTAAAGTGTCAAAAAGCTGTAAACAGTCAAACAGGATATAAGAGTCAAATGAGTGTAAAGTGTTAAACTGCTGTAAAGTGGCAAAAAGCTTTACATTGACAAACACATATACAGCATCAAATGAGTGTAAAGTGTTAAACTGCTGTAAAGTGTCAAACAGCTTTTAATTTTTCAAACAGCTGTATCAAACTAGTGTAAAGTGTCAAACAAGGGTGAAGTTCAAACCGCTGTACAGTGTTGGTGGACCCAACCCCACAGTACTCTCCAACCCAGGTAAGCCCCAGATTCCCACCTGTCAGTGTAGGTGAGCTGAGTCAGGAGCGTGGGGCCGTGAGCCTCTCTGAAGGGGGGCGTGCGGTGGAGGCGGTACCGCAGGGGCTTGCAGCCAGAGCACAGCGGGTTGCGAGGCCGGGAGGTCAGCAGCACAGCGTCGATCTCCATCTTCTTGTCGAAGGTGCGTATCCTGAGCCCAGCCACTCGATTGGTGGTGGCCACTCGCAGCGTGAGAGGAACATCACAGAAGACACTGTGAGGACCTGTGAGGAGAGCCTCACCATTCTCCAGTAGGAACTCTATATTAGATATGGCTGGATTGCCTGCAAGGAGAGGGAGAGAGAGAGGGAGAGAGAGAGAGAGAGAGAGAGAGCACCACATGAGGACTTTGCTGACCAAAGGTGGCCTTCATATCTCAAGCATATGCAGAACAGCTGATTCTTGGAGAGCAGCTGATTAGCCATTCTGACATAAGTGAGAAACCAGCACATGTTTACATCTTTTAAAGCCAGGTGTGAGCCGGATTGAATTTTAATGGAGGACAATCCTGAAAGAAAGAACGGGTATCAGAGCATCATTTTCATACCCCATCCACTATAGGGGTTGTTGGCGTTCCCTTTCTGGAAGTTCAACAGTGCTGTTGTATGGGCTGGTGGGTCACTGAGGCCATAGCTGGGGTTGGCCCAGTTCCAGGAAAGCTAGCATTCCTAATGGATCAGACAAGCCCCTGACTACCACAACATTCTATGCATTTATGTCAGGGGACGCACGGTAGGCAGGGAAGCACGAAAAACAACTTTCTCTTTTGTCTTCCTACTTTAGCTTTTTTGTGGAATTGACTTCCCTTTCCATCTAGATAAATAAATCTGTAACAACAGAAAAAAGTTTTTAATATATTTGAAGTATTATCATGATCTCCGAATATCATATTGTATTATTTCATGCTATTCAACTTGGATTTTTTAAATCTTGCCCTCGGCTGATTCGATTGGACTGAGCCAGTGACTGAAAAACAGCACTCAGTTTTGAGTGCCACAAAAACTGTTAGAAGCAGGGGAAACAAACAGTGTTTACATGTTGAGGTAAAAGCATAGTTAATGCCATGCAAGATGCTGAGGCATATTATCATTACACACATAACAACCGCATCATGCAGGAGGAACAACGTTGTATTTGTGCAGCCTACACACATCTGCCCTTATCTGAACTGCAGATAGGATGCATGGCAGAAGACAGACAGACAGCGAGAGAGATAGAGAGGGAGAGAGAGAGAGAGAAAGAGAAGGCTGTGGGGTGGGACTCACTGGCTGAGATGTAGGTGACCCAGACAGTGAGGCTGTCGGGGATGACGGGGTGGAGGAAGAAGAGCTGGAGCATGCAGCCCTCGTCATGGGGACAAGGGGAGGTGGTGTTGGCATCGTACAGGCTGACCTCAGGGCTCCACGTCTGCATGCTGGGCTCACATGGCTGGTACACATCAGGGGCACCTACACACACACACACACACACACACACACAAACAGTTTCTATATGAACGGAAAAATGACTTAACAGTATGGTTTCCAGCAGATTTCAGGCCATTGATTAACAATGGTGGACCATATTGAGGTTTGAGAGCTGAAGCAGATCAAACTTGGTTAAGAATCGGCAAACACCACTGACCACTTTGTGATTTTCAATTCTTCAAGTTTCAACACATTTTAGGATATGTTGTATGACTGCCATTCTGTAGGGGGCAAGCATTGAACAGAGGTATTTGTCAAAACTGTATTTCATCATAAACTGTCAGAGAACAGGGCTTAAAGTATACACCAAAAAGCTGAACTTGTCCTCTAACCGACTTTGCTCAGAATGGTTCTCAGAACGATTTCCACTCTGAGTATAAATCTTTACACACACACACACACACACAGGTGAAGTACATCCATGTGGGGAGAGTAGTGAAAGTGAGCAGTGTTGAAGGCTGTGCGCTACAGAGGGAGTGGGAGTGCAGCAGTGAGGGACCTGAGGGGCACTTCTGAGGAGAGAGGGAGAGAGAGAGAGAGAGAGAGAGACTAAGTGAGAGGAAGAAGAAGAAGTGGTAAAGAGAGAAGTGAGTGAGTGGGAGAAAAAGCGTACACCCTGGCAATGGATGTGAAGGACATTTTTCACCGGCATCAATGGCGCTAGTAGTGGCAGGTGAAGTTGAGGCAAAGGGAGACGGATTGAGCAGCTAATTGGCAGTGACGTGGCCCACAACATAACCTCTGCGGGCCAAGCTAATGTTCCCAGAGAGTGGGAAGAGTGAGGGTAGCCAGCGCAGGTAACCAAGAGAAACAGGCCCGCTGGTGTGCCTAATCTGGGGGGATTGGGTTGGGGGAGAGGGTGGCAGTGCAGGTGAGGGACAGTGGAAAAAGAAATGAGAAGGCAACCTAGCAATCTCTCTCTCTATATCTCTCCTTCATAATGCACAGTGCATGACTAAAACCCTTCTGATTTTCACCAGCAGATGGGGGTGACCTAGGGGTCAAAGGGCACAGCTGATGGATGGATGGGGATGGGTTAAAGGGGGATCGGGGTGCCCCTCGGAGGTGATTGTCCTCTGCCACGGCGTGTGCAGCTGGGAACTGCCTCACATGTGTGGACGTGTGCAGGGTAAACAACGGCAGGCCAAGGCAAACCATAAAACTAAATTGGTCAGATAAACAGAGCAAGGGCCTCCACACAGGGGCGGCTGTAATGGCTCTATCAGATGTGTGCTAATGTGCCCGCAAGGAGAGGCCTTGCGGCAAGATCAGTCGCCAGTAATTCCTCCCGCTTTCAGCAACTTTAACCATGTCTCTGCTCCCCACGCACCTGCCACACACACACACACACATACACACACGCACGCACTGGTCTTGGCTGTTGTCACTACCTCTGTGAACCCACCACACATACAAACGCACAAACAGCACTTGGCCGTCAGTGCATGGCATTTTTACAAGAGGGCAGCACATGGACAACAGTTCCAGGAAACCTGAACACACAGAAAAATGTTGTGGTGTGACTGCATATTACAGTAATAGCTGGGAGAGTATTATCAGCATAGTACAAGTGCGTTTTAGACTGGCTCTAGGAAAACAAACCATTCGCATGAAATTTGTATGGATAACTAATTATTTTGGGTCAGCTTTTTCTGTTCTGTTCATATGTAAATTAGACATTTAAGTATTATACCCTTCGTATACTTCAGGTATTAAAGTCATGTTAAAATTCATGTTAATAATGTTGATGATCTATTAAATATAAAATAACATTATCAATGAAATAGTAAAGGTATCTGCAGGGGGGTGTAGGTCTCTTGGCCTAAAAACCTTTTCATAGAATGGGTCCTATGCCTTTTGTTTCCCAACAAAAAAACAGCAATTTAAAATCTAGATAAATAAACACACATATGGACATAATTTAGCTTTATGTTCACAATATGTTTTATGCTATATGGATCTGAGTCTATGTGCCTCACCTACTAAATCCCTCTTCCCCCAAATCATTTACAGTTGGTGAAATTTCTTTCGAAGTAACCTATCCATCTGATTCAAAATATAACACCTGTGCCAAATAACACTAAAGCTTGGCCAGCAAATCAAGTGTTCTTTTTCATGCATACATGCCAGCAGAGGATTTCCCCATATTTATATTGACATTTCAAAGGCACATTTCAAAGTTTATCCACATTGTGTCAAAGAATAAACTACTCCAAAACTCAAAAGACCTGATTGAAATAATCAGGAACATCTGTCAGACGGTGAAGAAAGTTGCAAGGCTTTTGCAGGATGCACAAAGATTTTTTTTTTCTTTTTTTTTTAATGATAACCTTAGTCTGGAAGCTTTCCAATATTACCAAAACCTGAACCTGGGCCAAGGGCCCCCTTTTTGTAAGGGCCAAAGCCTACGCATTCTTTATCTTGGCAATTATTCTTTAATGATTTATTCCTAACATTTTTCCAGATTTTCTTTTACACTTGCACGCACCTGGCTTTAAAAAAAGAGCACAGCTTTAAGAACATCCTCAACGAATGCACACCAGTGACGAAGCCTTGCCAGCCCAAATTGCCAGTGTTTTTTGTCTCCATGAATCAAACAGGAGGTCCTGTTTTGATGTCTCTGATTAGCCAGAGCTGCATGATACTGTAGTCTCAGCTGAACACAACCGGCGTCTCATAGGAAATTGTTTGCATGTGTATTGAACGTGTGCCATTGTTTTTCCTCTGCTGAGAGAGACACCAATGTGGATGCAGACAAATTTCAGTCATATCTGGTTTGCAGCATTATAACATTACAATACAAGACATTTTGTTGTCTGTACTATTCCAAGCAAGTGTGCCAAATATCCACTTTGATTTTCCAGCTTGCTCCGTTAGTTACCAAGGAAGTGGCTAGGCTAAATGGTAGGGAAGCTATCATCCTTCACAAGCCGTCGCGTTCCATACGTCATGACCAGGCATTAGCGATTGGGTAAAGGCAGATCCAATCAGTTTAAACTTCAGCAGAAACCACATATCTAATGAGAAAATGATTGTCAATGGAGTGCTCCCAGACCCTCTGGACGAAATGAAATGAAAGTCCAGGGCGGGGCTGTCGAGGGCGAGGCTAGCTGTTGGAATCAATTATGTTGAAGTCGGACAATACGACCTCCCAGTGAAGTACGGGTCTGTGCGATTTGGAGGTAAGTTATTTCTCCATAATGTCTTTTGACAAGTTTTCTCACTTTGCTAACAGTGACAGTGGCTTTCACAAAGTAGTCCTTGGCACCTTGTAGCCACCTTGGCACCTTGACTGCCTTCATTTTGGGTTAGTAACGCCCCTATTCCTAAATCGAATTCGATTTAAGCACTGTAGGAGGAGCAAGCACCTAAAGTGGAGAATAAGCGCAGTACAAAGGCGCGTAAATGAAATCGCGTAAAAAAAAGACTTACGCGCTTATCGGAGAATTCCACCCTAAGTGAGAAAGGCAATAAAACGTCATGTCACATTTTTCGTTGTAGTAACTTTTATAGCTTTAATAATTTGCGTTACTACTCTCTGAGGTTTTTCTGTTTCCAGATTCACAGACATGAGCAGACTTACATAAGGTGCCATGTGAGAGATAAAAGGGGAGAGTGCAGTGTGAGAGATAAAAGGGGAGAGTGCCGTCTGCTCACCAGTGGCTTCCTCAGGGGTCCAGTATCCTGAAGTGTCACATGCGTGGGGAGACGAGGCTTCGTAGGCATGCTGACGCAGCACCTCGTCCTCATCACAGCTCTGGCAGTTGCCATTACCCTCACTGGATAGGAAGAAGAAGAAACACACACACACACACACACATATATATATATATATATATATATTTGTTACATTCTTGTCTTGTTAGAGCTCACACACACACACACGCACACACACTGACACACACATCATTATTATTATGGTGTACCTCTGATAGAGTGGTCCACTGATTGGAGACAACCAATGAATTGTGAATGAGTCTCCAGTCTGGCCAACCACCATTGGTGCAAGAGGAACAGGAGCCGGTTTCCGCTCTTCAAGCCAACTTTTGTAGATGAGATCTACATAGCAGTGCATCCTAGCCACTTGATTGGGTGTAAAGTGACTGGTACAATCATCATCTGCAAAATGAAACAAGGCTAAGCTATCGCTGTACCAAGGCTAGGCACAACTATACAGTGTACTTGGCATTATATTATTAATTGAATTAATCTGTTTTTACTCAACAATAACCACTTCTGTAAATGTACCTGTGTTCAGCCAACTGACTTTTAAAAAACGTTTTTTAACTGTACATTAGTGTTACCCACAGTTTATTAAACATTAATTACAATATAATAAAGCTGAATTAGTTCTTGATGATGATAGGCCTCCCCCTCATAGCTAAAGCTATTTTACTAAGTGAATGCATTAAAAGCATACCAGGCAGCCCTTTAGATTTGTTACTAAATGAGCTTGCAAATCCATGTATCCTTTGTTCATTCCTTTTTCAACGGGAAACCAAAACAAACAAAAAAAAAAAACTCCAAACTACTCATATTTTCATTTTTTGTTTTCAAAACTAAAATAACAAAATGGATAATAGGCTGATTTCCCATTTTCCATTTTGTGCTCAAATCAAAAATGGAACAAATGGATAACGAGCATCCATGTCCGATTTAGTTTTTTCCATTTCATACAAATGCTATGAGCCAGAAAGGAGTAAGAGTCTACATGCAGCATTATGCCGTCCATATTTATCCATTACTATTTATGTAAAAACTGTAGAACCTTAAAACTTTGTCTGTTTTTATTGTTTCAGTATTTGTAATCATCTAATATTGACTCTTGAGACTGTCAAAAACCATCATGGAAGTACACTTATGACCACAAATGAATGATATTACGTGAATTAACCAAATCTGATGCAGAAAAATAAACGTCTTTGTTGTTTCTGAGGCTGTTACATATGAAATGGCCACGAGATGGGGCCATTACCATTGCAAACTCAGAGATGCAAACTTATACTGTGGCCAATCATGTAGCCTTGTAAATACTGTGGTCAAAATGTAAATGCCAACATAACAATATGTTTAAGGTGTGTTTATAATTATGTTGATGTACTTTTTGAATTTTGTTTTGGCAAGAAGAAGAAGTTATTTTTTGTTTCGTTTTGGTTTCATATTGAAAAACGAATGAACGAATGATACACTTGCCCCATAGTCATGTTGTTATTAGCAACAACAGCATAAATTCTCACCAATCCATGTGGAGTTGTTTGCAAACCAAAGAACAAGCAAGCATTTGGAATGGTAACTTTTGTAGAGTTTTGCTGTTAATTTTTTAACATGATTTTGGTCTGAAACTAAATCACAATTTTTGTTTCACAGTAAAACGTAACTGCACTAAGAAACTGCTGGCGAAAGCCTCCATTCACCCTATATTGAGCCAATTAACCATCAATTTGAGCAGGTTTGCACTAGTAGGGAAATGTATATTCCATAAGAATGCTGGTTGCTGGGTGCTGGTTACCTGTGTAACTCATGTAATTGTGGTATGGAGTGTTGTAATAGTGGGTCAAGCCACAGGTGTCATTGACAGGGTCAGGGTCACGGCAAGCCTTGGACTTTGGAGTGGGTGCTGTGTCTGCACACAGATCGCCAGTCTCCATGGAGGCCTCTGTCTCTTGGCAGGGGTCGTCACATGACTCTCTCTCGCTTACGCCTTTGAAGACATGGTACAGGCCGAAGATATGCCCCATCTCATGGATCATGGTGTTGCTGTGTCCCATGGTTCCATAGTAGGAGGGGTTTAGGATCATGCCACCTACAACAGGCACAGAGACCATTCTGACGTCTGACATCATCTATTATTACCACAATAATACGCTCCTCAGAACTTTGCTATGCAATGGCCAAGCACAGTGTCAGCAAAAACGCCACACAGGAAACGCAGTGATACAACACAAATAATAGAGTGTTTGAAGTTGTTGTCATAAGATTCAGATGAAAGTTGTTAAAAAAACACACACTTTAGCTCATGAGACTCATAATACTATACACACATACTGGGTTTTAAAATTAACTAATGTTGTAAAACGATGGGTTAGCAATGTGACATTTATAACCACTTAAAAGCCAAGAAAATACTTAGCTGTTTAAAACACAGCAGTCAAACAAATTATTCCTCTTTTCAACGTATTTGCATCGTGTTATTGTGGCAACTTCTGGAACTTCTGGAATATTGGTGCAGTTGTTATAAAAGGGCTACTTGCTCTCTAATTAAGAACACTGCTTTGGATGGCTGTGAAATTATCTCCTGAACTATTTCAGAGACATTTGCTCAAGACACATGCTTTCATCAGCTGCTGATAGGATGGCTGGCTGGAGAGGGCAGTAAATCGAGTCTGAAAAGAAAACATCCATCCTCCTTTGAAATTCCCACTCAAATAAGAGCCCAAACAGAAAAATGAGAGCCCTACTGGCCAAGCATGTCTGTTAGATGCAGATCATTAGCCACCAAACTTCCAGGTCAACACTCCATTACTGTGATCAGATTTCATTTCAATTGCTCAAAGCATCGACTTAAATTTGTCCCCAGACTTAAAACATGGAGCCACTTTCACAAAATAATCTGGTGATTTATCTGGATTCAAAGTAGAGGCCTGTTTTGCCAAAGCCCACACCGTAAACTTTACCCTGCCAATTTATGAGAAACTAATCTCCATTTAACTTTCATGTAAGCCCTCTGAACATTTGTGGGCATAAACTATGTTGCAATGATGTCTGCAGAGGTTTGTCCCTGACATGAGAGTATATCAAATAGAGGCAAACTACAGACATAAATAGCTTTTCTGACTATGCGTCATACTCATGTTCCTGAAGCACATTTTTTTTCTCTAACCCCTGTAAAAAGATCCATGCAATTTCCTCCTGTGTTCAGAGAAGCTAAGAAGGGAATATGCTGTTCTTCTCTCCCTGTTTGACGCTACTGTTGATGATGGCTGAGACAGCGCTATAGATTCCTGCACCCGGTGCGCAGCAGCAGCGTGGAGCTCTGTGAGGAAGATATGGCCATTGGGGACGCTTAGTGGAAGAATGGAAAAACCTCTACTACGGGGATGCTGCTGCTAAGGCTATGCTAACCCAAATATTTTGGGATATTTATGGATTTATTTCAAAAGAAACTATGATGCAGTTAGTATAGGCTACAGGGCAGTGAAAAGTTGGCAAATTTCGGTAGGCCCGTACTATAATGTTTTTCAATGCGTGCAGAGTGCAATTCAAACGGACATAAACTGAACATTTCCAATCTGAAGTTCCAAACTGAACTAAACCTCAGTGCCATTCAAACTCAACCCTTTGCTTCTTCAGCTGGTTTCTAGCCACCTGTGCTTGTGTAATAAGGCTGCAATATGAAGTGTGTGCTCTGGTTCAAAGCCAGGAGTTATCACACATGCATGACAGCGCAGGTCCTCTACCTCAGCTGTTGCTTCTTCGCATGGATAATCAAGGGTGGATAAGTGTTATCCCCACCAGAGATAAAAAATAATTCAGCAGAGTAGCAGACACAGTGCTATCAAAAGCAGAAGTAGAGAAAAGGCCTCCATCCCTTCCCTACCAATCGCACCGTATAGAGAGCAGCCAGAACCAAATGCATGTGTGCTTGCCAGGCAGATTCACCAGATACATTATATCTCTTACTCAAACAATTTCTGTCTTCTACTTCCCTCCACCACCCCTATAGACAAACACAGACACATACTACACATACTGTATCTATCTATTCACCACTGCCCCCCCCCCCCCCCCCCCACACACCCACACCACACACACACACTGACATTCTGCATCTCTCTTTCTCTCACTCCCTCTCCTTCACTCTCAATGCCCATCTGTGCTCTGTCCGCCATGGCCCCCACCCCCAGCAAATTGCCCACACTCTAATCAACAGCCTTTTACATTTCAGAATCCTAATTGAAAGCCATGCCTTGTTATGTGGGCACAACCAATGAACATCTTGCTGAATCAGTAAAAGTTTTGCACAGGAAACAAATCTCCGTTTTAAAAGGAGATTGGCCCGCACACCACTATTCTTTTTTTTAATGAGCTCTACAATCAAGCAATAATGAAGACTATAAAATCAGCTGGCAGGTGAATGTGGATGGCAACAGGGCTTCACCCTGCCTTTGTTTTTGTTTGGTTGTTGTGTGGGCTTTCTTTCCTTCTTTCACCATTCTTTAAAGGCCTAATGATCAGGCAATCTAAAGGGAAATCTATGCTTAAATCCAAGATTACAGCTCATTAATCCCATAACGGAAAACATGGAAGAAAAGAGGTAGGAACAAAGGGAATGGTGTGTGTGTGTGTGTGTGTGTGTGTGTGTTGGAGGGGGGGAGGCTGTTTTAGTGCCTATTTATGAACCACAAAGTGAATGCAGGGTCAGGCTGGGTCAGGGTCTTGGGGGAGCCCCCAACAATACAGTACATGAGAGTACATGATCTCTATACAACAACAGCTCCCTGCTGACGTCTACGCAAAGGCCATACAAAGTGTCTTTTAGAACAGAAATACTGTTCATCCCGTTCATTCAGAGGAGAGATTTGCCAATGAATTCTTTAATGATATCTTTGTAATTAAGAATATTGTTCCTGAGGATAACTGTTCCTGTACTAGCACCTTAAAAACCCCTTTAGTGAGCAAAGCACACCGAGATCATAATCCACCACAACTACCTCACAATGCATGTCCAAAGAGATGTGCTAATAAGTGTTATTGTGCAGTATATGAGCCACCATCCCCCTGAGCTAGAGTGCAGTGGGAGTTCAGTAGCAGTCCAGTGTCTTACCCTGATGGGTGAGGGCCTCCTTCGCCCATGGCCAGGTAGCGGCCCCAGCCAGCTCCTCGCGGGCCGAGTTGTTGGCAAAGAAAACGTTGAGTGTGTGGGAGCTGTTCAGAAGAAGTATGTCCCTCAGCTCTCTGACACTCAGGTACGCCCTGCAGTGGAAACATATTGAATTGTTAAACAAACAACCTACCATGGAAAGACTTGGGACTTTGGGGGGGGGGGGGTGAGGGGGGGTTGCCATGGACATGGCTCGCCATGTTAAAGGAGTCCACACATTTTTTGACCATCAGAAATTGTTCTTTGGGGCTTGTAGAACCTGATAATGTAATAAATTCCCAATAATGTAATACCATGCATTTCCCAATAATGTAAAAATCGCCATACTGATAATGTAATAAAGTGTTACATTGATGGGGAGTTATTACATTATCGGGTTAGCCTCAATTTTGCAGAACCCGATAATGTAATAATTTTCCAATATTGTAATAACTTTGGTCAGTGCTGTAGCATTACGCGACCAATTTCAGGGGTCCAAATGTTGAAGCTGGTCTGGCATCAGGTTCTCTCTACCTTTACCCTGCTGCTTTACTATTTGCAGATATTATTTATTTTTACATGACTGTGAATGCAGAGTTTCTAACAGTCATTTACATTGACCAACTGGACTTGGAACTGGCCTATGTGTTGATTTGTGCAGCAATGTCCCTTAATAATTACACAATATACTGTATGTTCAATGCATTTACTCTATTTTCCCTTGGCTTGGCGGATGAATGAGGCACTTTGAGTGGGTCCTCTGTTGGCCTATTGTCCTTTTAATAGGTGGCTACTGGCTGAAGACTTTAGACTATTAAAAATACTTTTTCAGGTCCTTTCCATTTTTTCATCTTCCATTACTCATGTCATGCAGTAGTGATATTTAAGGCCCACACCAACATCATCATGACATTCAACCCAACCCGCTGAAACGGAGACAGGGGAAAAAAGAAACCAATAGTCCACTGCCATCACCTAGTGATGTTAAAGGACCAGTAAAAAATAAATGTAAATTAATCATGAAAAGGCCCTGATGTACAAACCGGATTCCAAAAAAGTTGGGACACTAAACAAATTGTGAATAAAAACTGAATGCAATGATGTGGAGATGGCAAATGTCATATATGTCAATATTTTATTTGTAATAGAATGTAGATGACAGATCAAAAGTTTAATCTGAGAAAATGTATAATTTTAAAGGAAAAATGTTGATTCAAAATATCACAGTGTCACAAATCCCCAAAAAGTTGGGACAAGTAGCAATAAGAGGCTGGAAAAAGCTGGAAGCTGGAAGACCAATTAACACTATGTTTGATTGTTATCCTGTTTTTGTAAGTCGCTTTGGATAAAAGTGTCTGCTACATGTAGATGCATAAATGTAAATGTAACACTAATTAGGTCAATTGGCAACATGACTGGGTATAAAAAGAGCTTCTCAGAGTGGCAAGATGGGTAGAGGATCACCAATTCCCACAATGTTGCGCAGAAAGATAGTGGAGCAATATCAGAAAGGTGTTACCCAGTGAAAAATTGCAAAGACTTTGCAGTTATCATCATCAACTGTGCATAACATCATCCGAAGATTCAGAGAATCTGGAACAATCTCTGTGCGTAAGGGTCAAGGCCGTAAAACCATACTGGATGCCCGTGATCTCCGGGCCCTTAAACGACACTGCACCACAAACAGGAATGCTACTGTAAAGGAAATCACAGAATTGGCTCAGGAATACTTCCTGAAACCATTGTCAGTGAACACAATCCACCATACCATCCGCTATTACCAGCTGAAACTCTACAGTGCAAAGAAGAAGCCATTTCTAAGCAAGATCCACAAGCTCAGGCATTTTCACTGGGCCAGGGATAATTTAAAATGGAGTGTGGCAAAATGGAAGACTGTTCTGTGGTCAGACGAGTCACGATTCAAAGTTCTTTTTGGAATTCTGGGACACCATGTCATCCAGACCAAAGAGGACAAGGACAACCCAAGTTGTTATCAACACTCAGTTCAGAAGCCTGAACTCTGATGGTATGGGGTTGAATGAGTGTGTGTGACATGGGCAGCTTGCATGTCTGGAAAGGCACCCTCAATGCAGAAAAAATATATTCAGGCTCTAGAACAACATATGCTCCCATCCAGACGTCATCTCTTTCAGGGAAGACCCTGCATTTTTCAACAAGATGCCAGACCACATTCTGCATCAATCACATCATCATGGCTGTGTAGGAGAAGGATCAGGGTACTGAAGTGGCCAGTCTGCAGTGCAGATCTTTCACCTCTAGAGAACATTTGGTGCATCATAAAGAGGAAGGTGCGACAAAGAAGGCCCAAGACGATTGAACAGTTAGAGGCCTGTCTTAGACAAGAATGGGAGAGCATTCCTATTTCTAAACTTGAGAAACTGGTCTCCTCGGTCCCCAGACATCTGTTGAGTGTTGTAAGAAGAAGGGGAGATGCCACACAGTGGTGAAAATGGCCTTGTCCCAACTTTTTGGGGATTTGTTGAGACCATGAAATTTTGAATCAACATATTTTTCCCTTAAAATGTTTTTCTCAGTTGAAACTTTTGTTCCGTGATATGTTCTATTCTGAATAAAATATTAGAAGTTGGCACCTCCACATCATTGCATTCAGTTTTTATTCACGATTTGTATAGTGTCCCAACTTTTTGGGAATCCGGTTTGTATTAGATATTAATAAGGAATCATGATTTCAAATACTTTAATCGCTGACAACAGTAATCCAGCCTGAATATTTCCATTACAAAAGTGAAGTTGCAGTCCTCAACTTATGTTGATGTTGACATCATGTGTGTATTGTGCTTTAGCCTGGTTCTCCACCTTTCTGATTTTGGCAACCTAGCTGGGCACCTTTTGTCTAAGAGGAGGGGAATAGGATACTATGCTCTGCAGTATTTTGAACGTGATTGCGGTACCAGTTTTGGCCACAAATGTTCTGTTCCTTTAAATAAGCTCAGAGTACACTGTTTGAGCACTGAAAATCTTCTAATATCTGCAAGTGATGATGAAGAGACCTAATACAATTGGGACAAAATTATGAGCAAAATAATAGTGGTCACATACAGAGCATCACCACTTGGTACAAATTAACTGGTGTCCTAACATTTCAGTTCTGACCAAATTTATTACAATATTGGGAAATTATTACATTATCAGGTTCTGCAAAATTGAAGCTAACCTGATAATGTAATAACTCCCCATCAATGTAACACTTTATTACATTACCAGTTTGGCAATTTTTACATTATTGGAAAATGCACGGTATTACATTATTGGGAAATTATTACATTATCAGGTTTTATTACATGTTTTAGGGCCTTATGAGGACATTTTTATTACATTATCAGGATTATTACATTATTGGGAATTTATTACATTATCAGGTTCTACAGGGCTCAATAATAGTGTACGCAAATTTGTTTGTCTGAAGGTGACCCAGGAGCACTGCTAGAGCGTCATTTACAGGCTCATTTAAAAGGGTTAGAACGACAATTCGTAATTCCCATCTCCCCTGGCAAATTCATGAAGCAACAGGGGATTGGACCAGAGACGGTTCCAAACTATCTTTGATTGGACTATGTAAATGAAGCAGGTGTATCTTAGTGCTGCTGACATCAAGAGCCACCTCGTTTCAGATTGGCCTGTTTCAGCCCGGCCATTTCTAGCTTGAAATTTACATGTAGAACGAGGCGTTAGACGTGCTGAAGTTCTGCTGTGGTCCATTGGATACCTTAAGCTACCTAGATTCAGCAATAACAAGGTAAATGCACTTTGACATTCTATGAACCCTTTAATTCTTTTAGGTTTGTGTTTCAGGTAGCTCATATCATCTACCAGCGAGTCAAAATCATTGGCACATAGATATTTAATGCTTACACGTAAAACTGGGGTTGCCTTTAAATCTAAATTTATGCTGGGCTGTTATTTGCCCAATACCATTTACAAGCCCATATTATGTGTTATAGAGTTCAGACTGTACATGAAAACATCTCTCGACTTTCTCTCCTGCCGCAGTGTATGTTTGCTATTTCAGGTTGCTGGGATCTGCCAAAAATCTGCAGGAAGATGATAGCCATTCCACTGGATCATGAGAGTCTGGTTACTTACTTCTCTGACATAAGCAATTTGGATTAAATGACTACCAAGGAAGCAATGTAGTATTTTAGGAGTGAATAAATGTCTTCTTTATTTCCTTTTCAGCAATTGTCAGTAACTGTGTTTTCATTTCATTAAAGAGAAAGGAGAAATGTTTACCAGATTGTCTTTTAATATGATGCATTTTCCAGAGATAGACAGACCCAGTCAGTGCAATGACGTATTAAATAATCAAACTAATTCAAACTAACTTACACCACAACCCATTTCAACACATAGGGGTGCACACGAGTTCATGGTAGTCTGCATGTGC
Source organism: Limnothrissa miodon (assembly GCA_017657215.1). Lineage (NCBI taxonomy): Eukaryota > Metazoa > Chordata > Actinopteri > Clupeiformes > Clupeidae > Limnothrissa > Limnothrissa miodon. The sequence continues at coordinate 271,914 of JAGFZM010001683.1, read as the reverse complement.
AAAACGTCTATTCCAAACTAACTGCAAACCAGTACCAAGCAAAGTTTGCCTGAAAAAAACAAGATGAAGCCTTTACAAACGCATTAAATGAGGGCATCAGAACCCACACTGGGGAAATGGCTTTGGCAGAGGGGTAACTGTTTCCAGCAGCCTTAGAAACTACACTCAGCACTATACAAACAAATCACACAATGTCAAAAGTGGTCAGATGTACTAATGACAACTAAATAAAGATTTCTTGAAGCAAACAGACATCCCCAAACAAAGTGAGCTAACATCCTCCTGAAGAAAAACCCTTGCCTCAACTTACTTCTGAAGTATTTACTCAACAACTCCTACTTGGATAATTCTCAAGGTGCATAATTGTTTGAATTGGTGTGGGACACGGGACCACATCCCCTCAACAGCCCCCCCGTTGGCCCAGGCACCCAGCAGTGACAAATTGCCATGGAGAAGCTTTGATGTGTGAAGTTAACTTGTTTTCGTACTGGGATGTGTCAGAAGCCATTTTTTTCACCGTCTTCCACACTGTAAAGCCTTTGCACCACCTATCACTGTCCTGTTTGCTTGCAGAGGGCTGGATCTCAATGCCCCTTGTTTTTCGAGCATGCCAAAAGGTCTAGCCCATTAGGAGAACCACCTACTGTTTCTTGGATGACATCCATTAAGTCTTGACCAGACTGTAGCCTTTCCTCAGCCCGTTGTTTATGTAACAAGGGGGAGGCTGATCCAATTAGCTCACATTCCAAGCTCTCTCATTTTTACAAGGGGTTAAACATTTTAGCGGAGGCAAAATTATCACCTGTAAACATATTTCGTCATTTGAAATTTCGTGTAATTAATCTTTCAACTGATCTTTTTTCAATAGGCGCTCGAAAATACTTTTCATTCATTCATGAGCTGAACACATTTCAGCCCTTTTTTGGGCTCTGAGAGATTCAAATGAAAGTCACGATGCCAACACAAACAATATTTTCACTGGCTTAAAAGATCACTGTTTTTGAAGAAATAATATTCAGACTGAAGTCTTACATAAACAAATGCCCCAGCCTTGCAGGGACATTAGTGGTTAACTAATAACTGAGAACTGTTTGTCAAGTTTGACAGACCTCTTCAAACATGTCTCCATTGCAGTTCGACCAGAACAAATTTCAGGACTTGCAGATGAATTACATCATGAATAAAAATCATACGCTGTCTTTCTTCTACAGAGGCATCTTAAACCCACTATGTGTAAGTTTTATTTATTTCGTATGAGAATTTCTCCCATCTATCGGCAAAGTGGTATACTGCACGTTTGAATAAAAGGTATTAGCCCTCCCCTTCCCACGGTCCTCATTTCCCATGGTCCTCATTTTGAAAATGGCGGCGCAAAAAGGATATTCTTATTTGGTACCCAGCCACATCTATATATAAATGGAAATTACCAAGTTTACAGGAACACTACAATTTATTCAAGGAGGTAATTACCATCGTTTTACATTATATTTTTAAAATAAAAAATGTATTTTTAATAAAAGACGAAGATAAATAGCAGATAAATCCTACACATAGTGGCTTTAAAGAATAATGTTTTGCCAATCTGTTTCTCAGCACCCTAATTCAAACGGTCAACTGAGAATAAAAATATACAACAGACAAATTAAGATTAGGAAAGCACCTGGTTGTCATATTCAATAACTTCTCAAAATAAGAAACATCTGATTTTAAGAATCTGATATGACTAACAGATCAAAGGAGGGGTCTGGTGGATGGACTGAATATTACTAAGCTTTCATTTGTTAGCAATCCACTTAAACCGGTTCAGAGGACATCCCAACATTTTGTCTAAAAACATGAGAATAATGAGACACCATGAATCCTTTTCCTGGCCGTGGAGATTAGGAAGTATCATTTGTGATTGCATTCCTCAACATGGAAAAACAAAGATGAAAAAACAGCAGGTTTTTCTATGGCTAAGGAAGCCATCAGCATTGAGACAAAGAGTTTGCATTGACATTGTGTGTCTGTGTGTGAGTGTGCGCCTGAGCCTGAGCTGAGACATGCAAACACACACACACACACACACACACACACACACACATATACTGTATGTGCACACACACACACACACACACCTCAGTTTCATGACAATAAGGCAGCTATTTATTTAGCATATCCAACATGCCATATCAGCCTTTCTCTGTGGGTCCCAATAAACATTAAGTCAAAGCGCTGCCTGTCACTTTGACTTCTTCTTGTTCCATGTTTTCTTTTTTTCCATGGCCAAAACTTTCCATGTACCTGGTGATTCCCTGAGCGCCATTTTGCTTTGCTTAAGCAACAAATTTGTGGAGTGACAGCCGCTGGCAAGGCACTGTGTTGCACTGGCCGGCAGAACATGCCTGGACTATAACTCACACCAAAAAAATATTAAAATACCAGACCTCAACATAAAAAGCGCGCAATACAATTGCCATCAAAATGTCATCCCCACATTAATTCTCTTCAGCCGCTGGATTACTCTTCACCCATCCAGCTTCACAGGAAAGGCCTCTTTAAAGGGCCACACTCTGGAGACTTGTGTGAATCTTCCCAGAGTTCACATTAACAGGAGGGATATCAGTTTGTTAACTAAGTGGCAATGTCAAGAATGGCCAAAACGGACAGGGCCCGACCATGGTCTAGGTAACATAAAAATAACATGCCTCTGAGCTGAGCAGGCCTGCAGTTATGAGCATGATCAGATTTAACCTTATGCACTTCAGCGCTTTGGACCACACACTGGCCCTTTAAAAGCTTGTGAGGTGGATGAACACATGGCAAAAACAGGCATTCCCAATTCTACCCTTCCATGGACACACATGCTTACATAGACTATGCACACACACACACACACACACACACACACACACACACACACACAAATATGAATAGATCAGCACACAGGCAGTACACCTACATGTTCAAGCACATAAACACCATGCATGCACATGCACACCTGCAGACTGCCCCGTGCGAACCATGCCAACTTGAGGTTTGGCCACGGGTCTTCTGTTGTCCTCTTTAAAGACCTCACAGTGAAAAACAACTGAACGCAAGCTCTCCAACAGCCATCCAAAGATATCATCAGGGCCCCATTGGTCTCCATGGGGATACTCTGGGAACAGATAGAGGACTTCAAAGGAAAGAGGATTCCTCTCCCGAAGTCCTCGTCTGGCCATAAAACGCACACACCTGGTGGAGGGAAAAGCCGCAGTGGCAGAAAGAGAGCTGGCACTGTAGCCTCGAGGCCGAAGCACGGAGAGCCCAGCCATGGTGATTTACGGCGCCGCTGTCAAGTCAGCTATGAGGGAGCTGGCTTCATGTGGTGAGTGGAGTACCTGTGGCAGGGGGGACTGGGGAAGCAGGTAGGCCATAAAGCCGGCCTACTGTGAACTCCTACAGACACAATGGCTGTCCGTTTCAAATCTCGGCCTCAGGATACTGATGACAGAAAAATAAAATATGACAAAGTGTGGTCCTTGAAACAGGTACGCCTTAGAGTCACTGACTGGCTGGATATTAATCTCTTGTAAATATGACAAAGTTCAGAAGACTTTCAAACACTGACTGACACAGGGTTTTCAGGGTTGTCTTCTACAAAATATAAAAAAGTCTAGAAAATTCCATGTATACTTCTTTTACAGTGCACTCTTTTTATAAACTGTCCTCACTGAAATCACTGCATTTCTGTGACCTTTCTCTTGATGCATATCACATCTGTGAAATAGATTGAAATTCAGGAAAGCTTTTTTTTTTTTCTTTGCGTAGACAACAGCTTATGCATCCCACCCTACATATGCACGGTCAAGAAAGAAAGACATCATGGCACAACATCACACAGTCAAAGCAAACGCCAAATCAGCCTGCCTGTCACAATGAATGGAGCTGAGCCTTCTGGTTTTGTTGTTTAGCCACTTAAAGTGTATACTTTGGCCACTCTCTGCGCCCCAGCTTTGCATACTTTGAGAAAAGACCCCGTTCCAGAATTTCATCTAATATGTTTTGCATGTTGCGTAATGCAAAGTTTTCTTACAAATGGCATCATTCACCCCCCTATCCCCTACCCCCCACCCCACCATGCCCCCTCTCTTATTTTCATCTAAGTAAGGATTGCATTAAGTGCTATAGTTGTCCTATTAGAACACTCTCAATCTGTCTGCACTTGGTCTCCTATCAACAGCTAGAAACATTTAGCAGTCAGCTCTGGCTGAGAACAGGGCTGGCCCACTCACCGGCATGATTCCCTGTGGCCTGTGATTTCAATGTGTTTAATAGCTAGATTCAAGCATTTATTCATCTGGAACTAAAACTGGAAGCCGATAGACAGAGTAAATTATGTAGCTTCATGAGGGAGTAAGTGTGTGTGTGCGCGCGCATGTGTGTGTGTGTGTGCGTGCGAATGTGAAAATACAAAACTAACATACCAGTTATTCATCTGCATGTGTTATCCTATATTTGTCATAAAAGAAAGTGCTTGCATTTATTTATGAAGAATAAATTGAATGTCGAAAGTGATTCAGGGTGTACGTATCAGAACAGATGCTGAACAGAAAACAGAAAGCTATTAAAGGGAAGAATGTCCAAGCTCCCTTTTCAATGAATACAAAAGCTACTGTACTATAGATACCATTTCACTGATGCATTCGACAATACACACACACACACACACACGTACCACACACGTGCATGTAAAATATGAAATGTGTTTGAAAGAATATGAAAAAAATTCAAACATGAAAAATCTTTGTAAGTTTGCATGTGGTATTTCATTGGAATAAAACATGACATGAAATGTTACCAGGCTGAATGTTGCAGACTACATGTACGTGTTGCATGTGCCATTACTCCTGGGTGGACCGCTTCCATCTCCACAGACAACCTTCACTTCCTTGACCTGAGGCTTCCATTTGGCCCTATGGCTTGACTGCTCTTAAAGAGGCACTCAGTAAGTTTATGCGACCATTTTTGAGGTCATAAAATCGCTTAGAAATAGTTTTTTCTGTTAGACTGGTCTGTTGTGTTGCAAACAGCGATTGAGCGCACCGCTGTACAGCCCTGTATAGTGCCATCGTGCGCCTGTCCTGTGGAACAAACTTCCTTCTAACATTCGTCAAGCGGACACTCTCAACACCTTTAAGTCTAGACTCAAAACTTTTCTATTTACTGACCCCTTTAGTTAGGGATGGTGTATGGTAAGCCACACCTCCTCAGGGTATTATTGGAAAGGACTGCCTCTGCTGTAAGCTCCCGTCCAGGGCTTGGTGGCCACTGACCATTTCCTTTGGTGGTGTTGGCTTGTTATACATCATACCTTAGTTATGCGGCTATAGTTTAATGCCGCCACAATCCACCCATCTGTTAACCCGTACAATTTTCACTATTCTTTCTCCTCCTCTCTCTTTCCTCTCCACTTACTTCTCTCTCTTCACTTAGCCAACATCTGTATATGGTTTCACATGCAATATAACTCACATTCTCTGAAATCTGATGGAGACTGTTCTAACTCATCTCCTCTCTGATTTTCCATGCCATTACCACCCTGCCGTGAGTCATCACTGCCTTCCACTGCCTGCGCCTGCACCTCCTGGGTTCTCCTGGGACCTTCTTCCAACGTGATCCGGCGGCACTCCTGAATGGTCCTCAACCCACTCCACTGTCCATGCCACTGCCTCCCTGCTGAGGGTCACCCCTGCCTTCCACTGCCTGATCCTGCATCTCTGGCTTCCTGGGCGGTCTGCCTTCAGCTTCACAGATGACCCTAACATGATTGATACAGCCTCTAGCTGGCCCCTGGCTTGACTGCGCCTAATGACATGGGACTACATCCTGGGATTCTAATGGGACTGCTATATTACTTTATTTACCAAAATTTTCTTGTAATGTGTATCTAATGGAATAATAGTGGACTACTCGCCATCTGAGAGACTGAAAACCTGCCCTAGGCAGTTGGGTTAACCCCTTGAGCCGTCGGAACTGCCCAAGGTTTCTTCCTCTACCATAACAAGTAAAAACAAAAAACGCTGCTAGGGAGTTTTTCCTTGCCCCTGTTGCTCATTGGGCCTCTTGTGTTAAGCGCTTTGTGACATATCTTTTGTAAAAATGCGCTATATAAATAAAATTGAATTGAACTTCTGAGGGAGTGTACACTACAGCAATACAGCTAACTGTACGGAGCTCCCCCTACAGGTTTGAGGCGTTTAATGCAGGATTAAAAAACAGACTTAATGTGTGCCTCTTTAATGATATGGGACTATATGCTGGGATGATTATACGATTATGACGCTATATTAACACCATGACATTTCATGATATGTGACTACATCCTGGGTTTATTTTGTTAATGCTATGGTTATCCTGAGTCAAAGTCTAATTAATACCATGGACTAATCACCACCTGAGAGACTGAACATTTGCAACCTTACATGACCCTAGGCAGTTGGGTTAGCCCCTTGAGTCGTGGACCTGCCCAAGGTTTCTTCCTAAACCACAACAAGATAATAGGGACTGTTTCCCTGCCCCTGTTGCTCATTGGTGCTCTTCGCTGTGAAGCGCTATAAGACATGACTTTTGGATAATGGGTTGTACAAATCAAATTGAATTGAATTAGAGTGTTAGAATCCTCACAACATATGTTCAGTTCAGCCCATTTTATGCCACATTACATATGTTCAGTTCAAGGCCATTTTGTGATTTCAGTTTGAAATGTGTGATTTTTGCCACAAGTCTAAGGCCCACCTAATAATGAAATCAGAGAATTTTTGTGTTTATGGTTTATGTCAGATTTCAGGTTTTCATTAAGACTGAAATTTAATACTAACACACTGGTTGGGGGATGGAGAGTGTAATTTATGGATTTAATGCCTACAGTGTATACATTTCAATTGTGCTTATAGACTACAAGTACCAGCTTCACATGAAACTACCTAGACCATTCCTAAAACAGAAGACACACTTCAAACAAGTGTGTAATTAAATGTAAATGTAAGATGTTTTTACATCCATCTTGTAGGTTACCTATAGAAGAGTCTCTGTCTTTCCCAGGATGAGACACATCAACAAACCCGTAATTACTGTTTATGTAGGGTTATATAGATTACTGACTCAATCGTTTCTGGATATATGGAAGAGCAACTGGTGTTCACACAGTTTAAAAAAACCCCAAAACTGATAAATCCCAGCATTCTGATTTGCCTTTGGGCACGAAGATTACTGTGTGGAATATATTTTTATGTCTTATAATAAGTGTGCTCTGTGTTTTGTGTACTGTGTTCTTAGATGGATATCTACGATAACGAAATCCATATCATTTGGGGAAAGAAAAGAACATTCTCACCTGTGCGAGGACTCGGGATCAAAACAGCTCTTGGTGACATCAGTGACATCCGGGTCACAGCAGTCTCCATCATCATACTCATTGTCCACGTTGTTGCATTCTGGGTTGCACTCCCCATCCCGCCGCCTCCAGGGGTAACAGGGCCCCTGGCGCAGGCAGTCGCCCCCATCGTGGCCAGTGAGCGGGTGGTCGCACTCAGGGTCACAGTGCTTGTTCCCGATCTTGGCATTCAGGCAGTTGCCCAGGATGAAGCGGCGGCGCAGGGAGGAGTTGCGGACCACGTGCACGCTGAGCTCCATGGTCAGGTTGTAGGGCCGGAAGGCCTCCACTAGGGCCCGGTGCTGACGCTGGATCTGGGTGTCAGACACAGTGGGGTGGCCACCATCATCGTTGCACACGTTAACCACTCGGTAGCGCACGCGCTTCTCAGCGCGCAGCTGCCAGTGCTGGCCGTAGCTCAGCACCATGTGTTTGTTGTCGCAGACAGTCAAGCCGCAGGGCGGGGGCAGGAGGGGCGAGACGAGCTCACGCTCGGGAATGGGAACGGCCAGTATGGCCGGGTAGTGCCCGTCTCTATAGGGCAGCCACCACTGCTCAGCGTGCGTGAAGTCTGCCCAGGTGGCGAGCAGCGGGCTGTGCCTCTCCTTCTGGCTGCGCCTGCCCACGAGCAGCGTCTCTTGGGCACGCGCTTCACCCCACAGGCGCACGCCACCTAGATGCCCCCGGAAGCCATGCTTGGAGTCGCTCTGGTCCCCACCCAGGAAGAACATCCGACAGGTCCTCATGAAGGGACTGTATAGCGCACCGGTCTGATGGTGGCTTTCTCCAACCTTGGCTCCATCCACGTACAATGCCATCTTGTTGCCGTCATAGGTGGCCAGCAAATGAGTCCAGATGTTTGGGCGATAGGGCTGGTGGCCTCGGATCGTGGTGGCTTTGGGGTTGCGGTCCGTTCGCACAGTAAAGAAATACCTGCCATCTTTCTTCCCAGCGGGCTGAGATGTCTGAATACCAACAGACCACCCTTTCTCCTTCATAGGGTGAGAACAGTTGTCAAACACTCCTAAAAAGGAAACAAAACATCTCTCTGTGAGAGGAAGGAATTCATCACCCAAACTGAAAGCCATTGAATGGCCAACATTTTGTAATTGGAATTCAATTACCCAAAGAGTTTAGGAGTTTAAGCTATTCCCATTAAACAAAGCCACCGATAGTCCCAGCTGCTTTTCAAAAAGGGTGGTCACATCTGGACGCCAGATGTTTAGAGACAGGCAGGACAGAGAAAGGTCAGGGAACCCCTTCACCCTCCCCACTAGAACATGCGCGCATACGCACACACACACACACACACACAAATACATGGCCATGCACAAGCACAAAACACACACGTGCACACACACACACACACACACAAACACTCACTCAGTCACAACACACGGGTTTGCTTTCAATCATGTCGGTCTCTCCTGGAAGTAGTGGGTACCGTTCAGTAAACTATTCTGGTGGTTTGGCTTCAAAGTGTTGGTCCCAGGGACCATTTTCTGTCAAAAGCATTGGATCTGTGCAAAGTCTGACTGTAATAACATGGTCATATAAAGCTTAGAGAACAGACAGTCACTGAAGATAATCATATTTATACAAGTTGACAGAAGCTTAACGTAAATAGTGATTGAGATAGAGGGAAACTGATCATAATGTTGAACAGCAAATCCAATATGTGCTTTGAAGTTGTTTCAAACCAATGGACTGAATTTCCTTCTAGGGTGGGTTGTGCCACAGGTGTACATATTTATGGATTGTGATGTAAGTTCTTCAAGTTTTTCAAAACTGTGAAGTGTCATGCTTCTGGCTTGATTATTTCCAGTAAATCCCTTTGATCTGATCACAAAACCTGCCTGTCTTGGCTACAAATCTGTAAGTATTCAGTATTAGTTTTCTGCATCTGCAAAAAGTCATCAAAATCTGTCTGAAGAACAGCGGCCATTTAAGGATATTCTAATTTGAGCCAGATTTTAAATGAATCAGTACATGATGGCATTGGACAAAGAGAAATTGTACTACAAGATAAAACACATGAATCCATCAAAACTGCAGAGCATTTTCTAGTCATCCCTAAAAAAACACGTTTGAGGACACAATCAACATTCCCTCTGACAGAATGGTGGTTTAATCCATATTGAAGACCAAACAAAATGCTAGCAAAGTGCATTTCAAAAGTGTCAAACAGACATTAACAGTGCATTTTACATGCCTATCTAAATTATATGAAGGGTCTCAGAGGGAGGAACACCAAACAATGTCAGACAGCATCCATTGCTGCACTAGTCCATTTTTACATCTCCACAGGATAACGATAGCCTTTAAAACGGTGGTCTTCTGTCTCTTAGTCCTCTTTTCTTTAAGTGGGTCTCTGAAAGATAATCTGCTCCTTGTTCATGTTTTTACCCCAAATATATATCTACAAAGCAGACAATAGATTCGATGATTGAGTGACCCTCCAACAAATGATTACTGGTGATGTGAGAGTTAAGTATGTACGTGTATCCACACTTGGACTGAATGTGCCAGCCTCCACGGCCCGACCCTGCACTGCTTTGCCATCACCACATGCTGTCACTGAGGCCTGCATGTAGGCTCATTCCACCCCAGCAAATTTCACCTATGTGTTTGCCCCCGACATCAAAGTCTACCAGTTCCCTCACTCCGCCTGATCTCACGGACTACTGTCAAAGAGGCAAGGCTCAGCGGCATGTGAAAACACACACACACACACACACACACACACACACACACACACACACTGTCGCTCAGACCAGCACACATATTCAAACCCATTCAACATAAATCAAGAGCATGGGCCAGACACTCACAGCAACTACCTGTCAACATGACTGGAGCGCTCCATTCACACACGCCCATGAATCAAGCCCCTGGAGTTGCCTAGGAGGAACCCTGATAAATAAGCAACACTGTCGGGAGGTCACAGACACAGACGGCGGACATGCTGGCCAGATGGTAACCACTTGTTCCTGTCCCTGCTTCCCTGTCTTGGACCACTGATCGTTTGCACCTCATTGGCTTTCCATTTCTAAACTGCTTTCATCCTCCAATAATGGTGTTCTGCCCTACATTTTGACGAACAACAACCCATGAACTTACCAAATGACTGGGTGTTTACAACTGACTTTAATTGTCATCATATAAAAATAGCATTTCTGTTGTTAAAAAACAACAGTTTGCCTACCAAACTCATGTTTTGTGTGTGATTTTGGCTTTAGGGTTGAAACAATGGTGTTAAATGAATATAGAATTTTGTATGATAAGCTGGACAGGTGGTGGCTGGTCTACAGTATTTCTGGTAACCCCCTCAGACCCCACAACTGCAACAAATGCATAACAAAAGTCAACATACCAGCTTGCTTAGTCATTGACACTCACCTGCAATGATGGCTGGGTTATTTTGCCCTCCTTCTGGCATGACCCAGAGCTCGATGCTGAACATTTTGCGCGGAAGCTCAATGGCAGCCGCTGGGTTGATCCTCAGCTTCTCCTTTCTCCCTCCAAAGTACAGTACGCTCATCCACTGATGTGGGATCTCCCGGGTACTCGGGCCCCACGGCTCACTGCCCAGGCTGCTGGGCTGCCCCTCCTGCTCTCCAGAGTAGTCCTCACTCTCAGCTGAGTAATCGCTCAAGTGGTCACTGTGCACATCCTGGTCAAAAAAGTCCAGGTGTCCGACATGTGGTCGAACAGGGCTGCTGCGCCTGTGCCTTTGTGGCTGGGGAGACTGTCTGCCAGTCAGGAGCCTCTGCCTGCCTCTCAGAGCAAACATCTCAGGAAAGTGTGGCTTGTGTTTCCCTGATAACTGAGCCATGTGTGAAGTCATGAGGCTACGGCTTTTCATGTCAGGACTCTGAGAAGAGGTGGTTGGAACGTTCTTTGATACTGTATCCAATCTGTCTTTCTGCAACGACCCCTCTGGGACCTCTCTTACCCCTTTTCCTCGGGCATCCCAAATGTTGTGTAATTCCCCGGTAACAACGCTGCTATCAGGGCTGCAGGCACCTGAGCAATGTTGTCCAGTCGGAGTTGTTTCATACTGTATGTCTTTCAGTCGTGCGCGTCTCCCAGGTAAAGCCGTTGGGGGGTAGTATTGGGCTGGTGCTTTTGCCAGCCTTCTGCGGCTGACCGAACCGCACTGTTCACTTGCTACAACAGCTTTTTCCCTGTCTGCTCTCTGAACAAGAATCTGTTTGTACTTTTGAACATGATCTGATTGAGCGAATTTTAGCAGCCACGAATTAACTACAACAACAATAATAACCAGTAGTCTGACCAGCATCATTTTAAGTCCTATTAAGTGTTAAATATGACAACAAATTAAGTTATGAGCTCAGAGCTTTAGGAATGAGAATGCTGCACAATGAAGCCAGTTAATTGATAAGATGCAACCCTTGCAAGGACCTATTTTATGTTTATACAGGCCTCAAATCAGGATGCTCCAAATTGTATGAAACGCATGTATCTGTAAAACATGAAGTTTGAACTTCAATGACAGAAGCCAATTCGATGTTCTGGGAGGTTCTGCTCTATACATTTGTTTTGATAAATGAGGTCGCCAGTTTAGTAGACTGCAGGAAAGGCATAAGATCAGTGCAATATAAATTGAAAATGGGAGACACAATTACTATTTCGTCCAATCATCAAAGCAGGGGCATAGTGTGATTTAGAAGCCCATCCATTTAGGACGTGTCCTTCTCTAATACTGCATTTAATTTAAAGGTTATGTCCCAGGAGGCTCTGCAAAAATCCTCATAATTATCGCCTTATCACGTCTTTGTCATTAGCACGTTTGTGCTGAATCCAAAAGTCAGACTGATCTATACCGACAGTCCATTTCTTTTCAAAGAAATCTCCCGCTCAACGTTATTCAAATCTCTAAATCAGCCAACAACATTAGGCTAAAAAATAAAATAAAAAAGGATTACGCACGTGTTTGCCACATATATACACACTCTATCTATGGGCAGTAGCCCCTCTGCTGTTAAATCCCATTTTGAGATTTACAACAAAGCCTAATGTATATTCAGTAAATAGCGGGAAAATATCCCTAGCATGTCACACAGCTAAATTATCTGAGGTCTTGTTTGTCGAGCGCACTTTGCTTAACACCCACAGTAAAGTATGAAGCCGCACTAAAGTGGCAACCTTCAGATGTAACTGTATTCTAAGTAAGTTTAAACGACATTTTTTATGACAAACTAAGTGACAGATTATGGTTTGTAAAATTAGTTTTAAGTCTGACAAAAAAAACAAGACGTCCTGTAATCAGGACCAATTTACTGTCTACAGAATATTTGGTGCTATGAGGATTCTGATATTAATATTACAGGTAGTCAACCAAAAAGAACTGGCAGACAAGTAATTACTCTACGTTATTCAGGTAGCAACCAAAATATTCAGCTATTTTCATTAGAAAATGTTTTTGAAATCACCTTCAAGTGTGCGTGAACTCCTCTTGAATATGTCTCTCATCTCCCATTCTTTATGCCGTTGTGCCGCAAATCCTGCTGCGCTTTAGATTTTTTGAAGATCAAACTAACGCGCTAAACGTTTTATCTGTTTCCTCTCGACTGACATCACAAACCCTGCCCCTGCTCAGACATTTGTGAGGAAACCTTGCTCCCCTCCTGTAGCTTGCCAATGTCCGATTCGCGACCTTTAAACAGCTTGCCATTTCCTCAGAGGAACTGTAGTGACAACTACTGCTCCAACCTACCACAATGAAGATGTCGAGACACTAGTTACATCTGCAGAACATCTGAAAAAAGTTTTACAGCTGGAGTTTCGAATCAGCAACGCAAATCTTAGAGATAAAAAAAACAACAAGATAAGTGGAAAGGGCTAGTAAAGGATGATTCAATTTAATATGACAAATGAAGAAGTACATAGAATCTTTATAAAATTTCGACTTTGCAGACATATAAACCAAGGACAAACGATATGTCGAGAGAAATTTGTGGGGTTTGTTTCAACCATTTGAATAAATTTATGACCTATGTTGTATGGTTACATGATATGTGATTTTGACTGATATGTGAGAGAACCAAAGGCCTTAACATAAACCATTATAATTTGATAAGTGCTGTTCGAGGTATGATTAAAAACAGAGTGACTATAAATGACAGTTTTAATGTTATGAGAGCTTAAATATGGATTTTGAATTTAATGAGAAACACATGTTCTATGTCTATTTTTGCCTGTCTCTCTCTCAAGAAAAAGCAAACTATAGGCTATAACAGGGTTGCTTCTTAAGTGTTGTTATTAATACTATAATAACAACAATAATAATAATAACAATAATAATAATGTCCAATGTTTGATTTTCTTTTTTTATTTTTTGCTTGTTTGTTTTGTGTTTAATATTATCTACAAACCATTTCTGTAAAGCTTTTCATTTGATATTGTCTATACAATTGTATTATGAAAAAGTAGTGCAGTTAATTTGTATTACTTTCAAGATGTATTGGTCTATGATGTGAACTAATCAATTATGTACTCCTTTTCCATGCCCACTCTCTGAAACACATTTACACAATTTAGCATTAAAAAAAAATAATTCAATTTTTCACTTTACATTTGATGTCTTTCTGTTTGGTCCAAGAAATTAACTCTACACTGTCATGGAGTTGATGTCCCTCTAAGCATTACACTATTGCACCAGCAAAGATCTTTAATCAGAAACATGTAGGTTACCTCAGACTATGTAACCACTTACTATAAACAATAAAAATGTTTATTTCTTCTCAAACTGCTCTTCAGTTTGACACAAAATAGTCAAAACAATCTGCAATCTGCAGTCACACTGCCACAGTGCTCACTGCCACAGAAGCTCAAGAGCGAGGCGCCAACCCTTCCTTTCCCCTGTTGTTCAAAGTGAATAGTAACTCTGGAACCACATGTGCAGGTGCATACTTTTCACATTTTAACTCAAACGAATACTATTTCAACTGTGTTTTGTACAAATACAATACATCCAATGCATCCAACAGACATCATTTTTAACACCACTATTTTGCTTGGGTCAATTTGCAAACAACCCTGACTAGAGCGACTGGCAGTTGTGGTGGGGGCCCCTTCAGGGGTAGAAAGGGTTCTAACAGTGGGAGGCAAGAATTCCGCAACCAGCCTGAGGATCGGCCTGCAAAACATTCAGCTTTTTGTAGGAAAGTGCTTTGAGATCCAGCTGCAACTGTGCAAAAAAGTGAATGGTTGCTCCTGGGCCTCACCCCCCACTGTAAAGGACCTCTAAGAGATTATCCTTCATTTGAGACTGCCCAGCCCCTTCCCATGTCCGAGTGACCGGGAAATACAATGGGGAAAATTCAACCTGATGCAAGACAAATGGCAAAAAAGATTTTCTGGGAGACACACACATTCTATTTCTCTCAGCAGAAATAGAATGTGTGTGTGTGTGGGTCTGTTTGTGGCCTGTGAGCGTGTTTCTGTGTCTGTTGGGGGGATTGTTTAATTTGTTCTATTAATCACTAGATTCTCCTGATAAATGCGCACATTATTATCATGAACTATGAAGTGGAAAAAAGTATCTTGCAGATGTGTATGAATGACACATTGTAGACAGGACCAGCCATAATGTGGAATAGAGGTAGAGTGACTTGTTTTTCACAACACTATGTGTGGTCATGAAACAAAACAGATTTGACTGAAGATATGACTGATGCTTGAAGTATATCATTTAAATAAATACATTTTCACTTTTCAATTTATATTTAGGACTACTCTTGGACTGTCCTCTACCCAATAAATGTTTAGACATTGATGATTTTTTTTACCATTTTCCTAATCATAGTTAACATAAACAGACTGCTGTATTTGTTGACCTTTGATAATAAGCCACAAAACAAAATATTAATGATTGCCCTGACAAATGAATTCAGACTGAAAATGCCACGCAGGATGATTGCCATGGAAAATAAAACGTCCTAACAACAGTGGGTTGGTTGGGCACACAATAATCTTTTGCCAATGTCACTGATTAAAATTGTTGCTGTTGTTGTTCATTTCAATTATGTGTCTGGTTAATCTACATTTTTTTCAAGTAAGCAATATGTTTAATGTTCTCAATGTTGTTTTATTAGCTGTGACCAATGTCACCAGAAGGTTTACAAGTTTTTTTTAGCTAAGTCAAACTAAGTCAAAATAATTTAATGCCCCCTAGCGCTTGATTTAAGGCCTGCATGATGTCTTGGGACATCCTGTTTTGTGGATGAAATTATATAAGAAGTAATGATGCATTTCATCTGATGCAGTTTTGTTAGGGTGCGATTCCATATTGAGGGCTTCAAACTACCTAATCAGATGTCTGACATCTGATTTGCATCCGAGATCTGGTAAGAGATACATAGCCTAACCGACGTTGCATATTTCTATGTATAGGTTTCCTGATCTGATGCCTTCTGATGTCCAGGCTCAGTTCAGTGTAACATGCCTACACCAAACTCCTTTACAGCAGATGGCAGTACAGTACATTCCACAGCTAGCCGCATTCTCCTCGGAATTAGAGGAAGTTGTCGCATGCTACTGGGCAACTGAGGATATTTAGCGTAGCTAACTAGCTAATACCTATGTTGTTAGATTTTGTCAACAAAACGATACAGAGCCGAATGCTCTCACGATTTTTACTAGTTTCGATCGGTGTCTAATTATTTGGAGAGCATCAAGGCCTCCCTAAAGACCTAGTTGAACAGTTGCCATTGAAGCGTCATCGTTTTTGAATATCTTACGGATTTGTCGAATCTTAACGTCAGCTAGCCTGTTATCTCGGGGATCACTGCCCGGATGCTTTGAAGAATCGAGCGGCGCTAGCTTCGGCCTTTAGGGGACTTGAGCAGCGGCTTTGAATAATGTCTGGTAGCCGACAGCCGCACACTGGTGGAGGGTCAGGCTCAGGGCCTGGAACAAGCTGCAATATCAGTACTGCCAGTACCACTAATGCAGGCAGTGGTATGAGCAGTGCTACAAATGGGAACAATTCTGGAAATGCAGTTTCCTCACGAACTATGGGAACAGGAGGCGAAGGATTGCCTGTACCTTCACTTGTGGTCCAATCTCAAAGAAGCAACAACCTAACACTTCTTAATGGCAGACCTGGCTCTTCCTCTGGAGGAAGCAGCAGTAAAAAACGACATCTACAAACTCCCCTTTATAATGGTCTTATTAATTCTTACGAAGATAAGAGCAACGACTTTGTATGGTAAGTTGTTTTTTTAAAGCAATGTCACCGAGCTGTTGGAAGTTATGCAAACTAATGATGGGCTGCTAACTTAGCTAGCCAACGTTAATGTTGCATACTAACGTTAGGTGATTCTAGGTGGCAGCCGACGTTAGCTAACGTTAAATATCCGTTTGAAATCCCGTTAGGTAGCCGGTGTTATTGTCAGATTTTGAAACACCGTTGTGACTTGTTTATTAACTAAATCACATTTTAGAATATCATCACCGGAATTAGCAGAAATTGTGGCAAGATCACCGTGAGGGAAGTAATGTTCCCAACTGTAGCCATCAGAGCTTACCATAGCTAGAAGCTACGTAACGTTAGCTTGTTTACGTAGGTTCCCAGTGGCAATATTCATTTTGGAGACTTGGCGAACTTGGCAAAACTAACGTTACGGTTTATTACATGTAGCCGAGTTGAGGCTTTGCATGAACTCTGCTACACTGGCATGAAGAGGTTTTTATGAATGGCATGCTAAAACCTGTACATTAACTTTAAGTAACAAAAATGTGTCTTTTGCTTTACAAGTCCCATCTGTTTTGAGATGATAGACGAAGCTCATATGACAAAGTGTGGTCACAGTTTTTGGTGAGTAGCCCAAGCGATATTGTCACTCACATTT
>JAGFZM010001683.1:230202-254630 GCA_017657215.1 Limnothrissa miodon | reverse complement strand
ATTTTTAAAAAAAACCTTTTCCCCCAATTTCCTGATAAGTTACAAGTGCATCCGTCAGAGCCTGGAAGACAGCAACCGGTGTCCAAAATGTAACTATATAATCGATAATGTGGATCAGCTCTATCCAAACTTCCTTGGTATGTTAACATGTTATATTTCAAACGTTCTAAGATTCAAGCTTTGTCCAGTATAATTTAGTAATCCTTGGTTATGTATCATTATAACTGCAGCTTCCTAACTTGTGGTTTTGAGAAATGTATTGCAGGACATTTCTTGTATAACGCTAATAAATTAATGTGATATTTGAGAGGGCAGAAATATCTGATGACAAAATCATGTCAGTGACTTGTTTTAAATGTTCTATACTATATTTCCTCACCAAGAGCTATTTTGAGGAAATCGTTTTTTGATTACTCTTATTTTTATAGAGATTTTAACATATTTAATACTTTTTGTGGCTGTGTTTACTTTAAATTATTACTTGATTGTAGGCTTACTTCACATGTAAAATGTTTGTTACTTATGTTTATGAATATTTGTACACTTATGTAGTGAATGAGCTCATTCTAAAGCAAAAGCAGCGCTATGAGGAGAAGCGACTGAAGAGAGACCATCCTGTAAGTGATCCTCTATCTTCTAATATTATTTGTAGTTAGTATTGGTATTAGTCTGATTTGCCAAAATCAGAAACAACAACATAATAAAATAATATATTTGAGTAAAGCTTTCATGGAAGGACACACATTTAAGAGAGCTGTCAAATGGATTGCAGATGAGGTGTGGCTTTGTGTTCATATTAATGATGGTGAAACCTGTCAATGGCACAGAAGTGCATTGCATCAAGTTAAGGCTCTATACTGACACTGGCAACACTTCTTTCTCTCAAAATTTTCCATTGTCTATTTGGCATGAGTTAACATGCAGACCCAAGTTAGTCACTGTCTACCACAGTCACAAAGAACACAACTCGCTCAGAAATCTTTTCACTATCCATATTACAGCCTACTAAGAATATGTTGCTCAAAATCATACAATGTAATCTTGGCTTCTTGCGCTATATTTTCTGGAACAGTGCTAAACTGACATTCTTTTAGCCAAAATGTCCCCCTAGCAAGCCATATTGGATCGGTATTATTTCATAGTCATGGCACAGGTGTCAGTTGTTGGGCATAGAAAATCTTACTACTTGTTCATTTTGATTGTGTTTTAATTCTGTTTCAATTGAGTTTCAATAACCCTCACAGCATGTTAATGTAACATCTCTGCTTTGTCTGTAGAATGGTCATAGATGGCCATTTTCCCAAGATGTTCTGGGCACAGATCAAGAAAGTCTAGATTTGGCCAATGTTAACTACATGCTGGAGTTGTTTCTGCAGAAAAAGAAGCAGCTGGAGGCAGTAAGTTGTATTTTCCACTTTCTTTTCCTTTAGAGTCCTGAAGTACAATACAGATTTGGTAATGCATTGACTGATTTACTCTCTGACAGGAGTCCCAAGCAGCTCAACGCCAGATCTTAATGGAATTTCTCCAAGAGGCAAGACGAAACAAGCGAGAGGTGCTTATGTGCTTTTCTTTCCATCCCTCCGTCGTCTGACATGTTGAATTATTTCTATTCTCCAAAACCTCAAATCAATATTTGTGATGTCGTCTGTTTTGTTACTCCACAGCAACTAGATCAGTTACAGAAGGAGGTCAACTTCTTGGAAGAAGACATCAAACGAGTGGAGGTAGATAAGTTGTTAAAAACAATCTTGAATAGTCAGGCAGCTACATTGACTTCAGCTCTACTCATTTCTTTGCCTTTGGTCTTGTATCCATCTATTGTGAATCACACCAGGAAATGAGTGGACTCCATTCACCAGCAAGTGACATGGACCCCAATTTGGACAGCACTGTCCCTCAGTTTGAAGCCCATTCTCCGGCACCCTGGTGAGAGAGGGCTTTGGCAAGAGAACAGATTAAGCTAAATGGATCACATCTACCACTGAATAGAATGACTTTTGCAGTGTTCACTGAAGTCACCCTGTGATTTTTCTTGTCTTGACAGTAGTATTATAGAACCCACAGAGTATAGCCAACCGCCAGGATTTGGTGGAAGCTCTCAGGTAATAACAAGCTTTTTTTTTTCTTCAGCTTTTGCAGTGACACAAGAAGCTTCTTCAAATGTAATAAATGACATGTCAGCCTAAGTTATGTTTTGTAAGATTTGTGTTGGAACTGGGTGATGTGCGGTGGCATAGTTTCATGTGACAGAACTTGTATATATTGTTTTTTGTTCCTTTTTGAAGGGGAAAAGACAAACCTGGTATAATAGCACGCTGGCATCACGACGGAAGCGACTCACAGCTCATTTTGAAGACTTGGAACAATGCTACTTCTCCAATAGGATGTCACGAATAACGGGTAATGTTAAAAATGAGGATCTTACCCATTTCTTAAATACTTATGAATATGAAGCATAATCGTGAATTCCCAAGACATGCTTTATTTGACTCTTCGTAACAAAGTCAATTTATCTTTTTTCTTTTTGTTTGTCAGATGAGAGCAGGGGTGTCAATCAGCTGGACGATTTCATGGAGTGTCTCTCCAAATTCACACGGTACAATTCTGTCCGGCCCCTGGCCACCCTGTCCTATGCAAGTGACCTCTACAATGGCTCCAGTATTGTGTCCAGGTACTACTAAAATACATTTCTTATTTAATTTTTTTTGTTTGTTTTGTTTTGTTTTGTTTTGTTTTTTCCAACCACCAGGGGGCTTCTATCTCAATGTTCAAAGATTTTTATTTGCAGACAAGGGAAAATAGAAAGGATGGATTTTGTTTGACTGATGCATGGATGTTGAGGACTCAAGACTCAGGCTTGTTGTCTGACAGCTGTCATTGACAATATTGGTGTTATTTAAAAATGGCAAAACAGCTGCTGAAGCCATTAGCTGCTGTATATGTATGGCTCGAGAGGTGTTCAGTTTGCAACCCCAGTCAAAGCCAGTAGGTGGGGTTGTTGTGCAATGAAAGGGTATTAATGGGACACCTTCATGTCTGAACACTGGCAAGAAAATACATTTGTAAACTGTCTCCCATCTGGACACACTGGTGTTAGGGGCTGCTGTGGATTTGAGTGCAACAGAGTGTTGAGGCTGTATCATATACAGTGCAGATCCATTTGTCGGCTGCTGTTTTAACGCACCATCACAATTCTCATTTACCGTTGACCAATTTAAATAGTTACATTTGAAAGTTAAACTTCTTAAAGTTAAGGCTATACTAATGAATGTGTTTATTTACCTCATTTTGTTATCTTACAAAATCATGATGTGATTTAAATTTTTTGAAATTACACATTTCTGGCATAAAAGTGACCTGAGGTTTAAGCTTCTGACCTGAGGTTTAAAACTGTAGGACTTGGTGAAGTTGTGAAATGACTATACTCAGGTGTGCAGTCTTGAGTCCTGTTTGTGATGAGGGTGCAAGTGTCTTTGGATGTGAATGTGCACTCTGACGTACGGGTTGAACTCCTCCCTTCTCCCTCTTGTCTTCCTCTGCAGCATTGAGTTTGACCGCGACTGTGATTACTTTGCAATTGCCGGCGTCACCAAGAAAATTAAGGTGTACGAGTACGGTACCGTGATCCAGGATGCAGTAGACATCCATTACCCCGTCAACGAGATGACCTGCAACTCCAAAATTAGGTGCGCCTTTCTTTATCCACATTCTCTGCTGCGAAAGCATTTTGTGCTGAAGTCCATGTCCATGTCCCGCTTACTGGCTGTGTTCTACATTTCCTGCCATGCAGCTGTATCAGCTGGAGTAGTTACCACAAGAATCTGCTGGCAAGCAGTGACTATGAGGGGACGGTCATCCTCTGGGACGGCTTCACAGGTCAAAGGTCAAAAGTCTACCAGGTACGCACCTCACCTCAGGGCAGGGTAAGGCCCATACATACACTGATGCCTTATGCATTAGAAGAGAGGTCACTTCTTTTCACACACACAGCCTTCAGGCCATAAGGGTATTGACTCTGGGTGTATACCCTGTCTCATTGTTGATTTAGAAGTCGGGTCCTTTGGAGCCTTTAATTTCTCATAACACAAAGTAGCCTGTTAAACTTCAGTCCTGCATATAGGACTGAAGACTGTTTGCTCTATTCTCACGACTGAACCAGGGCATTTTTCCCCTTGTCCTTTAATGTTTATCTATAATGAATTGACATGCACAGTGGGGAATCTTCTTTCCCTGGTGAGCTTCATTGAGGGTCTTCAGATTGCATTTCCTCTTAACATGTAAAAGGCATTGTGTTTAAACTGCAAAATGCTGGAGCCTCTTCAGATGCCTGTGCATCGTGTCTAAATTTATTTGCTGTCGTTTCCCCAGGAGCACGAGAAGAGGTGTTGGAGTGTGGATTTCAATCTGATGGATCCTAAACTACTGGCTTCCGGCTCAGATGATGCAAAAGGTAGGCAGGAGAGGATTTCACGCTTGCCTAATCACCACAAGGCCCCATATACCAGTATGATGGTATGGGGGGCCTGGATTGCCTGGCTTGTGTGTCTGCCTGAAGCAGCTATGTTGCTCCCTTCCTCATCTTTTTAGCATGCATCTATTTCCCATGGAGCGCAAATCCAATGACTGTCTGTTGAGAGATGATAATACAAGCTTAAAAGAGAATGGTTCTGTTCAAAGACAATATCTTTGTGATGGGAAGAGTTACATGAGATGACCTTGCCTGTTCTGTTCTCTGTGCCGGCCTTTTTAGTCAAAAGATTATTCTCAGATTAGTCTCATCTTCACTCTCGGATTTGGTTACTGTTATCATTTCAAAGGCTTGTCTCGTGAGACGAGAACTTTAATTAACTGACTGGCAAAGCATGTTAGTTACTTTG
Organism: Limnothrissa miodon; assembly: GCA_017657215.1. Taxonomy (NCBI): domain Eukaryota; kingdom Metazoa; phylum Chordata; class Actinopteri; order Clupeiformes; family Clupeidae; genus Limnothrissa; species Limnothrissa miodon. The sequence continues at coordinate 249,750 of JAGFZM010001683.1, read as the reverse complement.
AAATGAATGTCGCTAGAACTGGGATAATATGTTGAATTAATCAAAAAATGTAAGAATAATTTGCAATTTGAAAAAAAACAAAAACAAACATTCATTGTTTTAAAATTGAAATAAATTAATCTTTTTTTTTTTCTTTTTTTTTTTTTCTTCCTCCCTCCCCCCCCCCCCCCCCCCCCCCCTCAGTGAAGTTATGGTCAACCAACCTTGACAACTCTGTAGCAAGCATCGAGGCCAAGGCAAACGTATGCTGTGTTAAGTTCAGTCCCACATCAAGATATCATCTTGCCTTCGGCTGTGCAGGTATTTTGTCCTCCCAATGTGGTACTCAACCCTTTCTTCAGTCTCCCTATCCTAAGTCTAGTATGTGTAGCATAAATATAGGTTTACGTGTGGGGAGGCGCGTTCAATGGCTCCATATCTACTAACATGTTTGTGACCTTGCAGACCATTGTGTCCACTACTATGATCTGCGGAACACTAAGCAACCCATCATGGTCTTCAGGGGACACAGGAAAGCAGTCTCTTACGCGAAATTTGTTAATGGAGAGGAAATTGTATCTGCGTAAGTCACATATGCCTAATGTTTGCATCTGTACACCTCATTTAACTCAATGACTTTATTGTTTTAATCAAAAAACAATGTTTCTGCCCCACCCCACCCCGACAGTTCCACTGACAGCCAGCTAAAGCTGTGGAACGTCAACAAGCCCTACTGCTTACGCTCCTTCAAAGGCCACATTAATGAGAAGAACTTTGTGGGCCTGGCCTCCAACGGAGACTATGTGGCCTGTGGTGAGTGTGTGGCACACGGCCCTCTTCTCTTCTCTCACAGGGTGGGGCGGTGCTGGAGGAACAGGGGGAGACACAGGGCATGTACAAAAGGCCCAGCTGGCACAGACATTTCTGCCACGGGGCATCTGCAACCATGGCACCCACCGAAGTGCCGCTTTTCCTTCTGGATTCGAGCGGAGCCGCGATGGGTGTTCAGCAAAGGGAGGTCGTCAATCAAGAGGGCGCCTAGCAGGGGGGAACGGGAGTGGGGAGTGTGTTCAGAAGACCGATGAGAGGAATATTAGTATCTGAGCACGGGCCTGTCCTCTAAATCAGATGGCTGAATGTAATGAGCATTAAAGCGCTGTTGACAGAAGCCTGTGCTGAAGCACTTCATCACTGACATTGTGTGGTCACTCTTTCCCCCCCCCCCCCTTACAGGAAGCGAGAACAACTCCCTCTATCTCTACTACAAAGGGCTGTCCAAAACACTGCTGACTTTCAAGTTCGACACGGTGAAGAGCGTGCTGGACAAAGACAAGAAGGAGGACGACACCAACGAGTTTGTCAGCGCCGTGTGCTGGAGATCACTGCCAGATGGGGTACGATGCGTCCTGACTGGTGTTGCTCACATAGGCTCATCAGACAGCATTCATTTTAAAACCACACCAGATTTGAGTAAGTGCGTTAAAGCCTAGGCGTGGTGTCAGGCTCTCAGGTGAGCGCCACCAAAAGATGCCCAGGGACTTGTTTTCTGATAACAGGTGATCGTGCACTTATGCATGTTCTGTAGAATGGATCTGTTTGGTTTCTGATCTGCTTCTCCAAGCATTCTCAATAGTGTTCATCTACCACTCACTCATAATCCTGCATTTTTACGATGTTCTTAAAAACAACTTTGGACAGGGTCTGAGACTACTCAAGATGTTCTTAAGAGGGACTATTTAGGGTGCTTTCGGTAAAACCCAGCAGTTTGTAATGCAAATGATCTATTCAGCAGCTGTAGAGTTAAGAATTGCAGTCTTTAGACTTGAAGAGCTGTTGAAGCTGCTTCTGTTTTAGGTGGAAATCCAAACATGCTGTTTGTACAGTGTACTGAATACTCGCTTGCCCCGTGGCTACTAGACCGCACGCAGCGCGGTACATATACATACAAACAAACAAGCAAGCAAATAAAGGCAGCCCCCAGCCTGGGAGGATGGCTTTTGAAAGAGGAGGGAGCCGGGGGTTAAAGCCAGCTTGTATCAATACTTCATCTGCGCTGGCGTCAAACTGCGAATGCATCACAAAACAAACACACGCTCCTCAAGTTCTCCCAGCCCTCAGATCCATTTCCATGTTGCATAACTCTCTTCCCTGAAAATAGCCGCCTAATGCACGAGCACACTGGCAGTACACTGGCACTTACTCGAAGACACCGCAGTAATTCAGCCTCTTGCAAGTCATCTCCTTTCTCACTGACGCTTAAAGAAACAAATTGAACTGGTTCTTTCTGCTTGCATGTTTTTTTGCAGTGGTGATTATGACCTGAACCTGTAACCTGTTCTTTGCATTTTTGCTTGTAGGAATCTAATGTGCTGATTGCTGCCAACAGTCAAGGAACAATAAAGGTGTGGTATTCTTCCTGTAGCGTCCTCTCTATTCTAGTATCTTCTTGACAATCCTCATATTGCCAAACAAGGCTGCTGTTGTCTGTACAAACAGGGTTGTGATGGGTTGACCAATTGAGTAATTGGGCTGTTGTCATAGCAGGCTAATGTGTGTTTTCTTCCCGCACAGGTACTTGAGCTTGTTTGATCATCAGATCTAGTCCACGCTTTGTGAAAATGGCATCATTCTCACCTTCAAGACATCAGAGGCTAGCCTGGCTTTGGTTGTTGTCCTTTATTTTGGCTTCAGCAAAACAACACACTGGCACAGACACAGACTTGATAAGGTGTGGAAGTTTTTTTTGTTTTGTTTTGTTTTTTAATTTATGTCTACAAACTTCCTTGGAGCAGACAGAGACATTAGCCAGTTGGCTTTTTAGACTGAAATCCAGGAGGTGTATGGGAGCGGTGGTAGAGAGGTGCATCACTAAAGCCCCCCCCCCCCCCTCAAGCCTCAAGCCTATTTGGGAATAAATAAAAGTCCTGTCTGGGTAAAGTGAAGTTGAATGGCTAAACCCTCCTGAGATGACTGGATGGGATGAACACACAGACATTGAAATACTCGGGAGTACCTGGGAGAGTAAAGACGACCACAGCAGAACTTATCCACCATTAAGGCCAAAGCACAAGAACAGACCACAGTGTAACGCTTTTCCTTGTACAGGTTATCAATCAAGCAATGGTGCTTGTTTCTTTTTTCCTTTTTTTTTTTTTAAACCCTCTAATCCACCTCTTATGTTAATGTCCTTTGTCTTGTCAATTACATTCTCAGATTCAAACGCTGGTGTTTTCCCTCATTTTTCCATTTAGTAAAGTCTGTGCGAAATGGGGGAAAAAAAAAAACGTTTACAGTACATTTAGTATAGAGTAATGTATTGCATTCATATTTGCAGCAAATGAGAGTATTTCACATTTGATGTTCTCAGATAGCATGGCTCCCTTTCGTCATGACGCATGTGCAATCATTGTATTCTCCTGTCTGATAAATTAGGCTTCATTTGGAACCATTTATTGGCCAATAGAGCTGGAAGGCCCTCCTGCAGTTTTAAACTAAATGATTCAATTTAATAGCTCAAACCCAGGCTTCCCTTTGCATCTCCTGGGCTACCGCTACCGAGAGACAGAAGTGAATTTTAAACAATAGCAGACTCTGAAGCTAGGCTTTTGACCTTGATTTTGACCGTGTTCCCCAGTATATTTCAGACATTACACTCTTATTTGAATTCTTTTGACAAATGCGCTCATATGTGGGAATATCAGCCTTTCCATCCGTGCAAACGTGAGTTTACTACATGTACTTTATGAAAGCTGTCTTTCTAAATCCCTTCCAACAGCTGCTCTTTCATCACCGAGTCAATCCCTTCCAACGGCTGCTCTTTCATCATTGAGTATTATTTATTTTTGTAATTTCTAGAGCATTGTTGAGCGTGGTCCCACATCAGCCATTGGTTTGGCAGAGAAAGGTGTTTGCCTCTCTATAGGAATTCTGTAGGTACCACTCCTATTCCTATTTGTGTCTTTTCCCTTCCTCTTTTAACTACTTTGCAAATAAATAAATGATCGACTTTTCATTTAAGATCTCTCTCTTTCTTGCTGTTTGGTGCTAAATGAGTAGTTTAAGTAGTAAGCTAACCTGCTTAAGGAGAAATACTGTGTGTCTGTAAGTATGAGATACTTTTTGTGTTCTGTTCCTTGTGTGTGTGTCTATGATATAAATGATGCATCTTACAGAAGCACCATACCCATCAATCTCAGTCAATTGATGTGAGGAAAATATAATGCAAACCTCCAGAAGCTCTCGGTATTCTCCCTCCTCTCTAGCGGAGCACCGGCTGAATTCTGCTCAGCGGGGGAGTGGAGTGGAGTAGGGGGAGGCACCATGACTGACCTCCATGCTGCTGGAGCCAAACCAGGGAACCTCCATTAGGGCTTTGGCGTAGAGGAGGTGGATTTGGGGGAGATGAGCCCCTGCTGGGACGCCACTCTAGCAATGGTCACAGTTCTCCCAGTACGTCCCAACCCCATGCATACCTGCCCACTCAGGCTCTGCTCACCCTGCTTTAATGACTGCTCTGGAGAGGAGAAATGACCCGACAGCACTTCACCATTACATTCACTGTCTCTATGTACACTCCCACTTTAAAAGCAATTAAAAACCACAGGCATGAGAAGAAATTAATTTGAATAAGCTAACAGGTAATGCAGAAGAAGGAAGCCTTTGGTATGACTGTGGTATACTTTTTTCTCCATTTTCTTCTCTCTCTGGAACTGTTGTGTTAGTTTGGTTGAGACCAAAGTGCACAAGGGGATCTGGTGTGTATGGGCTTGGCTTCCAGTCAGGCATTTAGTCTCCGGAGCATTCGCTTTTAAGGCTGTTTTTTGTCTTTAGACGATAGAGAGCAATTGTTTCAGCCAGAGTCATGAATGCAAAACAATGGTCTAATTTAAGTGCAGTCTTCCGTGAAGCTACCCCACAACACTTCATAAATTACTGACATAAAAATGCCTGACAAAGTCTGAAGAGAACAGGCTCTACAGTGTTCCATTACCAGTTTTGTTCACCCAGGTGTTACCTATAATGCATCAACATGCAACTGTGGAGAATAGAAAAATAATTTACCATTTTGCTGTAACATATCTGTGTGTGTGTGTGTGTGTGGTGCTTTGCTATGTTAGATACAGCTGTCGCCTGTATGCTGGAGGATTTTTCCTCTTGGGTTGTGCTATCGGCGGCTGTTAATACCAGAGCAGGGCAGAAATACGACCATCTTCCTGGCTGTTCATTTCATTGTTTAGCCACTCCACTCAATTTAATAGTGCCGAGTTTCTCTGTGCTCCGACTGAGCATGTCCACTCTCCCCAAGAGATGCCCCGTTTTTCAGAGTAAGCAAGCTGGCTTTGCGTCGGGAAAATGGATAGTCCGTGGCAGAAAGATATAACCCTGGATTTCTGCTCTCAGAAGTAACACATCCAGTTTGGTGCAGATGTTTTAGGAAGCCTTAGCAGAGCTTGTGGAGCTCATACTGACAGCTTTGCCACTGTCACCTTTGTACTTTACCTTTGTCACGATTCACCCTCATCCTGGCCTTCCCCTACTTATGCTGGCTCCATTTTAGACAGTCCTCTTTGTGATCATTGCCTCCATGGCCAAACGTTTCATTTTCCCTGCGAAGGGACCACTGCTTTGGCTTTAACCCGTGAGCCAGCCGTCATCCTCTTGTGTTCATGTTGCCACTGTGCCTGTGGGTGGCCGAGGGTTGTCATTGTACTGTTCTTTGTCTTCTTGTTTTTACCCCTGCCCTGGCACTCCTTTCAAGGTTGGGAAATTGCCCCCCCTCCCTGCTGTTTTCTGTCAAATTGGCAGGAAAGTCTCCCCATTATTTCAGACTCCCCCAATCCCCCGTCCACAGACACACACCACATAGGCCAGGAGCATCACATAAAAAAAGCTTCTTTCACTGCATGGGGCACGAAATACAGGAAATGGCTTTCTCCACAGCAGTTTGTACAAGGGATACTGTCACTGAGAGGCTACCACGTTGGAGGCATACATTCCTACTATATATAGTTCTTTGGACAGTTTCTACTTCGTGTTTTAAACACAATACACAGTACATGACAACAAACAAAACAATTACCTTTGACGTTAGCTATCGGCTAACCCTAAAATGATTTTGTAATGGTGTGCTCAGCTCCACAGTGCGCTCCCATGCAGCCCCTGTGCACCTCTGGAAAGAGAAGAGAAATGTGACGGACAAAAGAAAACGCTGAGTCAGACCTGACTTCTCACTAATCTAAAAATACACTCTGGGCTTCCATATGCATGTGACATCAGGCTGCCAAGTAGGAAAGCCAAAGAGAATTTGCCATGCCGCGGTAAGTATGACATTTACAAATGAGGATTATAAAAGCTGCCATGCTCTTTACGTAGTGTGACCAAACTTCAAAATCACAAGAACTAATGCAATACTGCAGCAAATAAATCTGTGGCTCTGTCCACTAATTATGGAGAATGGGAGTGAGGCATTATTTAGTTCTGATGCAGCAGTGGATTAAAGCAAACATCCAGTGTGAATCACACAATAGTCATGGTGTTCAAGGACACTGAGTTCTGTCTGTTGGAAAGAGAACCAGAAAAAATTGATATAAAGAGTGAATAGTGAGCTGATAGGTCATGTCGATTGAATGTGGCATTGTGACATGAAAGAGAAAGTGGGTTTCTGTGCCCCAGTCAGCCAGTGTGGGCTGTTGAGCTGCTATTTGCTGCATTTTTTTTATTCTTTTTCCTACAGACTATAAAGACTGTAAAGACAGCGAGTTTGGACAGCCAGCTATTATGTATTCACATTGGATTTCTCTTCGGAGGTCTTTGAATATGCTCTGGGAATAACTACATTCATCAGCTATCAAGCTGTTATTCACTTGATAGAGATGATTTTTAGACTCCGTTTTAGACTTCGAATTTTTTTAAACAGAAAAGCTTCAGTGTAACTTCTGACAGGCACAGTAGCGAACAAAGAGATGACACACAAAAGAACTAGCGTGGCCCTGGCGCAATCTTTCCCTAAGATGTAGTCACAATGCTCATTCTGGGCCCGCATGTTCTGATGTGAGAGTGAGCTAGTGCTTGAACTGAGCTGCGCTCCTTTGAAGTCTCTTATCGTTGGTCCCTGGGCGCCACCGTCATCAGCCCACAGTGGGGGGAGCCTAGTTTGTGATGATGAGTGAGAAGCTGAGTCCTGGGGGCCACAAGTGTCTGCAGACTGAGCCTTAGCAGCCCATTGGCCAATTTTACCCAGCTGGCCCCTGGACTCACGTGGGTCTCCCGCCTGTGATAAAGCTACCTTTCATATATGGACCAGGTTCTGAGTAGAGGGCTCAGCAGGTGTGTAAAATGTGTGCGTATAATATGCATGGTTCTAACAGCCTAAGTGAAGAGTTAATCAATCTCAGATCTCGACAGTCGACAGTATAGCAATCCCTTTTGTTGTTGTGTGCTCTACTGCAGCTGATGCAGCAGCTAAAGAAAGCAGCCATCAAGAAAGCTCACCTCCCTGGCCTGTTATAGCCTCTGGGCGTTGTGTGGTCATGGTGAAACAGAGTGCACCAGATGAGCTGGAGCCACACATGACGGTGGTAAGCTGAAGAGCAAAGTTGTCAGATGTTAACCTATCCCTGCTTGTTTCAGCCACTCCTAGCCCAGCACATTATTACTGTACGGCTCAAAAACCTGAAGCTCTTTGTGTGTCTGAGTGTGATCTTGTGTGTGATCTTGTGTGTGATACTTTTTTTTAACAATTAACCGCACATTATAGAACAGCAGGTAATACTTTAGATTACACCTTGTGTAAACAGAAGGCAACAACAATGTATATAATTGTGCAATGATTAGATAGATAGATACACTCAACAAAAATATAAACGCAACACCTTCGTTTCTGCTCCGATTTTTCATGAGATGGACTTAAAGATCTAAATTTAATTCCAGATACACAATATTACCATTTCTCTCAAACATTGTTTACAAATGAGTCTAAATGTGTGATAGTGAGCACTTCTGCTTTGCTGAGATAATCCATCCCACCTCACAGGTGTGCCACACCAAGATGCTGATCTGACATCATGAGTAGTGCACAGGTGTACCTTATACTGCCCACAATAAAAGGCCACCCTGGAAAAAATATAAGCATAGCAATTTAACAGTTCTAGTATAAGTATATGGACAATAAGATAAAAATAAAAATAATAATATAAAAATTACAGCATCGGTGCAAGGATAAGTAATATAAGGGTTAATGCATCAGTCAAGTATGAAGGTCAAGTTACAGTTATTGTTATTGGTCAAGTATGAAGTTACAAGTATAAGGAGGGGTTGTGCATGTGGGCTAATGTAGCCAGTAAGGTCCGTAGGCAGTGTCAACAATATACAGTATTGTAGAAAAATGTCTTGTAAGTGTATAAGAGGGTTAAGGTGCAGATGCATCCAACTCTCCAACTCTCCTTTTCCTTTCAGTGAGGCATTGTAGAGTTGTATGGCCCTGGGTACAAATGACTTCCTAAGTCTGTCTGTTGTGCATGTCAGGGAGCGTAGTCTCCAGCTGATCAAGCTCTTCTGCTGCATGATAGTGCTGTGGAGTGGATGACAGTCATTGTCCACTCCAGGATGTTGAGTAGCTTGTTCAGGGTCCTTTTGTCTGATACTAAGGTGATGCACTCCAGTTCAGCTCCCACAACAGAGCTGAACAGTAATGTGTAATGTCAAAACTGCAAAGAGAATACATGGAGAGGTAAGAATATGAATTTAAATAATTACATTGGCCTTTACTTAATGGATTCAAGGATTCAAGGATATTTATTGTCACATACTTTTTTTAAAGATAAAAAATGCAGTGAAATGTAGATGTTGTCTGTCTATTGTGCATTACAGAGAGAGGGTGAAGAATGAGGTAAAGAGATAGTGTAGAGAAATGGGAATGGCCTACAGTATGGCCTAATGGTCTATATTTATTGGATTTTACTTGACTACTTTTTTTTTTACATCCCCCACGTCCAATATTAGGGTGTGGTTAAAAGTTCAGTTACTCCCAACATCATATCATCATATATTTATATACATGTATGTGTTTATTTTATTTACATTTAATGGCGCTGTACGATGGCTGCCGTTAGCCGTACCTCCACTTTATTTTTCGCCCTCTCTGGGCTTTTTATGTTTTTCTTTTTCGTTTCTGGCTCTGTGCTGTAGCCTACAGGTGGCCTTGAATGTGGTTGTCGCTTTGTTTGGTTCGGCGGAGTTGGAGGAGCTTGTTGGTGTTGGACTTTTTTTTTTTTTTTTTTGTCTGTGTTTGCTTTGAATGATGCGTTCCGACCGGCCGTCGTTCTCTGTGTCTGCCCTGCCATCTTTGTCTGCGGAGCTTGGAGGAGGTCAGGCGGAGACCCGTCGTGAGTGTAGGATGTGGAGGGCTGCCGAGGTTGCCTGTGGAGTGGAGGACGGGAGGCCCGTGTTTGGAGGAGGGCAGCGCTGTCTGCAGATCGGCTGCTGTCCAGTGGTCTCCGACGCGATGTCATCCCCTACTTGGTGTCGCTCCTGTGTCCCGACTTCAGCTGTGAATCCACGACCTTAAAGTCATCTCAGCTCGCCTTCTACATGGATCCTGAGTCCTGTTTGTTTGTATGGACTATTTATGTACAGTGGCTAAATGGCAATGGCTATTTATTTTGTTTTCTTCTTTCCCTTTATCCATCTTCTCTTCAATGCAATTTCACTGCATGTTTTGCGTTAGTGACTCATGTATGTGACAAATAAACTCCTTGAATCCTTGAATCCTTGAATTTATTTATGTTTGTACAGCAGGCTGGCTTAACTGTTCTATAGTATCTTGGTGTATCTAATTTTTGCTGATGCTGTTTGTCCTCCTATCCTACTTACTCTAATAATTTTGGAAATGCATATATTATACATAGATTTATATTATTGTTACATCGTTAGGTTACTGTAATTCACGGGCTGAAATATAAAATGTTACCAAAAAGATACATTTTGTATTTTTATTAGGCCATTCGTACTTACACAATAATTCACCAAAAAGTTTTTTAAATTAAAAAAAATGTATTATATTGAACTAGGAATGAAAAAAAAAAAAAAAAAACTGGCCACTGCTAGGGGAGCTATAGTTTAAAAATCGCAAAGTTGCCTGTTGTAGGTTTGGGCTAACAAGACTAACTTGATCCAAGCCCTTTATTCTAACCAAACCTTCAACCCAGGTTTGAAATTCATGAAGAATATTGGCTTTTTCCACAGTGGTAATAACTGTGTCAATCATGACTAAAGGGTGGTCTCTCAGGAGGCTTCCTGCTTACAGCAGTGCAATGGTTAAGTGCTGAAAAGAGCCTGGCTGATTGGCAAGAGGATGTGTGCCAGGGTTTGGCTGCCTCCACAGCAGCGCTACGCTATGCCTGCATGCACACAGTGTCTAGAAGTGAGATAATTGACCCCTCCTCTCGTCTTCATTCTTCAATATTTTCTCCACGAGAGGTGCTGCCATTACATGGGCATGTCCCAATTAAGTCAAATTTGAAAAGGTGGGTAAAAAAGCAGCCTCTGGAAGTCTCTTCCTTGTTTCTTCCAGTAAGGAGCCTGTCAGCGACTGCAGCCGAGCAGGAGAAAAGTGCTGAACTGCACTGTCAGACTTATGTGGCACATGCCCGCGGCTATAGATTAGTAATGGATCAGCTTGTCTATCACAGACGAGCACATTAGCTCTACTCCTCCCAGACAAGACAAGAAGGAGAGAGAGAGAGAGAGAGAGGTGTTGTGGAGGTTGTAGAGACACATGCATTGGAGAGGAGAGGGTGAAAACATGCAGTAAAGAGTGTTAAATATTTAGAAAAGGAGAAAATGACTGACAAATAGAGAGAGAGAGTGAAAGAGAGAGAGGGAGTAGGGGGGAGAGAGAGGGGAAGACGAGTGGAGGAGTGTGTAAGAGAGAGAAAGAGAGAGAGAGAGAGAGAGAGAAACATACGTTAGAGACGGTTTTCTGGCCCTGATGTGGTGTGGGGCTCCCAGTTTCACCCTGGACAAAGGCCAGAGCTGCAAGGAGAGCCCAGGCTGATCCCACAATCCCCCAGAGCCCCACGTGTGCCATGCCCTCCACAGCCCTGGCCTGGGTGAACCTGCCTGCAGCAGGGCCTGTCCATCTCTGGCCTCTGGTGCGCAACAGCACTCCCCTGTCAGGCCCTCTCCATCCCCGTCCATCAGAGTGACGGGCTGCCACCTGCTCAGCATTGATGAGCTCAAGTGTGTAGTCAAAGGGGCAGAGAGGGCAGTTAGTGAGGGCACTACACTACACACACACACACACACACACACACCAGTGCATGGCACCCATCAATCTCTGCTATTATTCAGGTGTAACAGCCCGCGGATGAAGCCTCGCTTCCTGTTGAATACACACAAGAAATCATACTGCGCACTCCGACAGCTGCCATGCTTTCAAAAGCCAGCGCTCCTCTATTTCTGTGGCTGGACAGGGAGCTGCTATTTGCTCTGACAGCCTGTGTAGGGTTCCAGGGGTCTCACTTGAGATGGAGAACATAGTAGAAGTGCAGGAAACAATGCACCACCACATCAAGAAATGCAGCCCACACCAGTGGAGAATGCATCCATTGTGGTCTATTATCACATAACATTCCATACTTGCCATGTCTCAGAAATAGGATCCGTTATAAGAAAACATGGCATTACTTTTCACACTTATTTGGATAACACCCAGCTATACCTTTCCATGAAGTCAAAAGTCTTGCAAAATTTGAAGCATGCCTACAGGATACTAAAATCTGGATGACTGATCATTTCTTATGCTTCAACTCTGATAAAACTGAAGTCATGATGATAGGTCCTGTAGCACGCCATCAGAACTACAGTAAGTGGCCTTTTGATCATTTAAAACAAAAAGAAAAAAAACTTTTTATTGATTGACCTGGTATTGACCAGGTCCTCTCTCTAATTTATTTATTCATTTATCATCTCAAAAACATATATTTTCTGACCTATTAAACATTCCTAAGGTTAGAAAATTCCTATCCTTTGAGGATGCAGGAAAATGAATACTTGCATTTCGTGCTGGAATGTGTAATTACGCATGTGAATTATCTATGCGTGATAATGCAATCCTGGGAAAAATTTATTCAAAAAACCTTGATCAATTCAGTTCACCTCAGTGTCCAGCAATGCTAATTGAGACGCAAGATGATGTCCTTGTTTTTCTGACTGTGGCAAGCTGCAGGGATAATTACCTGACTGTAGCCTTCTGCTTTCCAGAGGCTTCTTTCATGTGGTGGCCCTGGTGCAGGTGTGTGTGTGTGTGTGTGTGTGTGTGTGTGTGTGGAGTCAGGGCTTGCATGCAAGTCAGGGGAATAGTTTTCTGCTCAATTGCTGTTCTCCTCTGCAAGCATGTTTGATTGGTGTTATACTTTAGGCACAGAAAGAATAAGCCCCAAACACATATTCAAATATATACACATACACACATACACTATAAATATTATATGTTTCCAGGGCCTCCAGGGCTGGTGATTCATGTCGAATCTGCAAATGGTTTAACTGTAAACTTTTTTCTACAGAAAGAAATTGAACAGCTTTCAATTTTAGAAGCACAAAAATACGCTCTCCAAAGAGCGGTCAATGCCAATCAACCCCCTAGCCCTGAGCAGCTTTGAGGTGTGTGCGCGCGCGCGTGTGTGTGTGTGATGAGGTTTCAAAGGCCAGGTGTGATGGGTTGTGGCTCCCAGCCGAGTGTCTGCATCTGTGCTCCAGCCAGTGCCCCAGCACACAGTAAGTTTAATTTTCATCTCTGCATAGCGCACTGCTGCTCGTCAGCCTGACACACACACACACACACACACACTTTTGAGTTAGACAAACCTGGAGACCCTGGCAAGAGAAGGAAAAGCTGGCATGGGCACATGAATGTTGATCCTCTGTTGCACAAGGAAGTTTGTCTTAAATCCTGTAGCAATAGAAAAAGCCGATTGTGGTTGTCATGATAAGTAGCATGCATTTGTAACTCACAAAGTTGGCTGAAGGGAATTGGTGCTTATCACACAAAGGGAGACTGGTTTGTTCTTACCTCCTGACGACCTCAGTTCAAGATGGCTGCCTGGCAGAGTGGCACAGCATGTGGCAATGGCTGACCTTGGAGCTGCAGACGAAGGGCATGCTATTGACAGCCCCTGCACACTGCCCATGGGCGAGCGAGTCCGTGCCATCCTCTAGCATGTCTCTAATTAGATTTTCAGTTGTCAAAGCCCTGATCACGAAAACACTCCCCCCCCTCCCCCCCTCCTCCCCAACCCAACGCCACTGCTGAAAAGTAGGACAAGAGCTGACCTTGTGACTGTATGGTCCCAATGAGTGGAATCTATTTTTTTCCTCACCATGAAAACCGTGTGTATGTTTTCAGGAAAATTCAAGGAGGCTGTCTAGAATTTATATATAGATTTAATAGATATGCTATCAAAGCTGTTACAAAACTATTTAAATATATATTTTTTTCAAGGAATGTTCTCAATCATGGACAACACTTCTCCGACTCTCTTTTTCTCTGTCAATAGTTTGATACGTGCCATGAACAAAGCGTGAGTTAACAATATATGCTCCACTACCACATCCTTCAGCCACCAGGGGGCAATGTGACCTCCTAGAGAGGATGCCAAACAGAGCCAGGAAGAGAATGCAAGTGAGTGTGTGTGTGTACGACTGAGTGTGTGTGTATGAGAGAGAGAGAGAGAGAGAGAGAGAAGGGTGAAACAGGAGCAACCTCATACCACTATTGCCCTAGAGTGGCGGTGGCCAAATTAATTAATTCCCATCGGTGTGATTGAAATTAAATGTGTCACATGAGTGCTGCCCTGCTCTTGCTGCGGCCCTCCCTGACCTCTTGCTTTTGTTTCCTTCCTGTCTGCGGCCATTATTGATTGTCTCATCAGCTCTCAGCCCCTATCAAGGATACACTTGCCACACAGTCTCCATGGGAATGCCATCAGGCACACTGGGACTTCCTTTTATCCCATTTGTTATTGTGTCTTGTGTGACTGGCAAAATGCATTCTTACAGCAACTCAGCCATATTAGCGTCCATGCTATATGTTGTCTTTCATGAGGGACATGTCAGGGGGACTGTTTGGTGTATCGCAAGGGCATTTCTAAATAGTTGTGCTGAATATAAAGATTCATCCTTTAAAAAGAAAGAAGTAGAAGACAGAGAGAAGATAAAAAGGCAGTAAAGAGAATGGAAAAACTGCAGAGAAAGGCAAAATGACACCTCTGTCATTGCGTGGAGGGGTGCCGTCGGAGCCATGCTGCCCTTGATTAGAAAATAAATGTGTCTCTCATCCCCGATCTCTCTGGTGTGAGTGATGAAAGTCGATGGCTGACTCCACAGTGTGTCATTACCCATGCCGTCCACACAGCGGGAGCTGGCAAGATTTACCTCCGAGGACATGTTTTCTTCGTTTACAAATGAGTAATGAGACAGACTGAGCGGACTGAAAAAAGAACAGCAGAATCCATGCATAAGTTCCCTGTAATATTAGAACTAAATTAGAACTAAACTAAATAAATGTATTTGGGTTAAATAAATAAATATGTAAATATGAAGAAATTCTTTTTAAAAGTGTACCTTTATATTTGACTTTATTACCTGTTATTACAAATTACATCCATATTTTAGGATTACATAGGCATATTCTGCAGGGTTTTCTGCCTAATGACCACATAGGCAACCTATACAATTTTCTTCTATCATCTGGATGACAACCGACCAGAGTTTTCGCTTTCTATTCAGAAAATGACATGCAAATCCTCTCAAAACTCTCGGGAGATAACCAGTGAAGAACCAATCCCTGATAAAAGAAATGAATACTGAATGCCTCTTTCTCTCCCATTAGGATTTCAAATGAGATTAACGCACCAAAGCCCTCTCACTTCCTTCCACTGAAAATTCTCATTGTGATCAAAGTGGTGCTTATTCACAGCTCTAATCACTGGGTGTTGGATACTTATAGCTGATTATTTAATGCTCTGCAGTATCTCCTTTGATGGCTATGAGACACCCAGTGCATCTTGTGCCATGTGATGTATGTCTGAGAAAGAGCCCAGAGAAGGTAGAGCAGTATGAAATTATAGGCACATAAAGTGTTAGTGTCATTACCTTTCCAATGTGTGAGCATTATGCAGGACGAGACTGAACAAGGCCAGAATCTCATTGTACATAATACATCAAGCCCTCCCTTGACCCTCTCTTGGGTTCCAGTGGGAAATGTAAATGTTGCATGTCATCGCTCTTGTCCTTTTGTGCCTGTTGCTAATTTAATACTTTACTAATTCATTCATCACTCTGTGCAAAATGATTCTGAAAAAAAAAAAAAACAGACTTACAAGACTTAGTGACTAACAAGATATGCATTTTGCCATCAATAAAGTACAAATTCCATTTAACCCTGTGGTCATGATATACAATGTCAGAATATATTATGAAGTAAATATTTGTATTTACTCATTCACAGGCTAAAGCTTGGAAAGTCAGTGAAAAAGGTTCAAGGTAATGTGGGAAAAGCATGAATTGTGCTTGATTATGTAGATCTATGTGAAAACCACAGGGAAATATTTGTGTTGTTTAAAAGCAGGTATAATGCAAGTTGCATTCAGTGCACAAATGGGAGAAACTCCCAGAGGCATTAAATCGTGCAGTCACAGCACCTGTTTACTTACTTAAAGGCACACCCCTATTTTTCCTTTTTTTTCAAAACAACGGCATACCCAAATTGAAAGCTTGACAGTTCCTACATAGTTTTAGACTCAGGGATGTGCCTGCATTGGAAAGGTGACACCCTCAAGTTTTTTTCTAAAGGAATATGTATGTTTCTGTGACATATGGACACAGAGTTATAGAGGTTGGAACTAAGGGTTTTTTTTTCCGCTCATTTCAAATGTCTATGGACTAACTAAGATATGAAGGTACCATCCATATGATACCCCCAAATAAAAAAATCTAAGTCCTAACTCCATCTCTCAACCTGTTACACAAAAAATTTGAAGTAAAAAGACCAAAAATATGATTTTTGAATATACATTTTTGAAAAATATGTTTATGCGTTTTGATTGGGACCCCTATGTAAATTCCAATAGAGACTTTTTGTAAACAAGAGGGCCTACTGACATTCAAAAGTTTATACCTTGAAAACCCCTTTACCTAGAAACATAAAATTGGTTTCAAATGAAAGCCAAGACCCTGGGCTTTCATGTCAGTTTGCTTGATTTGAAGTTACTCCTTCTGGCATTGAATGACACAAGCATAACCATCAAAAAAACAAAAAAGCGTATATATGGGCGGGTGTGCCTTGAGGGGTTAAGCCAAATCAAAAGCTTACGTTTTAACTGTTACTCGCTGCTATATAATTTCACCTTGGGAGCGATCCCAGCTTTACCTGCCTGAATGACTTTGCAGAGAGCGAGATTAAGTGAAATAGAACTATTGCTTTTGCATTTCACGATCAATATACTTTATTCCTGTAAATATGATCGTGAGTTTAAGTGGCCACAGGACCTGGCCTGGGGAAAGCCCTTCTAATGTGCCAGCCATTATTTTTCACTCTGCAGCTCAGCACGGTCACCAGCACACCTGCTTGCACGTTGTTTTGTTTGCCGAAGATACGGAACCAACCCTGCAATGGAGGATGGCTCAATACACAAAAGCAAAATCTAACAGAGGTATTTTAATCGATTTGTTGATCCCGCCTCAGAGATGTGGGAGATGGCAGATACAGTAGATTTCCAGACCTTTTTAAATCTTGACATACGCCAGGAAGGTTCAAATGACTGGATGTCCTGTTGAGAGTGCAGTTTGATGCCAGGGCCATAGTGTCAATGGTCCTTGACGTTGACTCCTGTCTCCCACAGAGGACAATCTCCTATATGGAAACATTCCTAAAAGACTGTTTATAATTCTGGTCTGAAGGCACACAATGGCAGGTGGTTTGGACCCAGACAACTAATGAGGAGAGATTCTAATGTTGCAGAATATAAGATGGCGGTCTTCAACTGAGCACAGACATACAGTATATTAGACCTGGGGAAGAAACAGCTGCAGCTTCAGCCATAAACCCTCCCTTCCAAACGGGCCTGTGAAGCTCCTTGCTTAGCAGGCAATGGCTTTATCCATATATCCTCTGCACTGATAAAAGACATCCAAGGCTAGCATTCAGGCTGACCAACTAAACAGTGGACATAATGTCGAAACTGGATTCTAAATTAAAACCCCTTCTTCCTTTTCATGATGTAAAACACAATAGACCCTTGATTAGCCTGCTAGACGGCAGATAATGCAGTCCTCTGGAAGGTTTACTGACTATAATCCAAGTGTCTACAAAGCAGAGCTACTCAAGGCTAACCAGGTGCTTCCCTATATGAGCACAGACACAAAAGACCTTTTACTGGCCTATATACTACACAGCTGAATAGAGCAGGCATTTCTGTATACTACTGTACAGTATGCCTACTTCACCATCAAAGCAAGTGTGCATACTTACTGTATCTTAGTGCACACTCTCTCTCAGGTTAAGTATGACTTCCTTAGTGCACACTCTCTCTCAGGTTAAGTATGACTTCCATTCAATTTGTTGACCTCATGCACCTATTTGTTCTCATTTTGGTGCACTAGCATGTCATTTTTTTTCCTTTTGAGAATTGAAATTTTGAATCTACACAGATATCAGATCAATACACATACAGACAGGCTCCAGGTAAAGGCATTTCCTAATCATGCAACACACTGCCTGGCATACACTATGGTTTTGGATGCTTGCTGAAGGTTAGGGGTGGAGATGGAGCCCTGTGGTCATCGGTTGCCACATAGCATTATGTCTGGAGACGAGACTCTGCATTGTTAAATTTCCATTAAGTCCCATGTAGACTTTAACAGACTGACCTAAATCCGTCCACATGTGTACAGATTAGAACTCATTTTTAGTTGCACTGCGAAAAATGAACTTAGTCTGCATGTGCACTCTGCCACTGTGTATTCAGAAAAAGGTATTGTGATTCAGGTATTGCGGTAGCCTGGGCCCGCCCATACTTCCTGTGACGCTACATTCAATTTCACGAGCAAGTCAGTCTGGCCATGGTGCCGATTAATTATTTATCCCAAATCTGTGGGCACCAATGAGAAACAATCTTACGCCTACGTTATCGGAATGAGTGGTCTGACTGGTTGTAGATTCGTCAAGTAGTATACAGAGGCATCTTATGAACGCAGGTTAAGCCCGCCTCCCAGGATTCATTTAGCAATGTAGCATGGCCAGACTAAGCTTGTCAGTCGCGTTAGCCAGGCTAGTATTGCGGGGCACGAAATAGGAATTGTTTTGGAACCGCAAAGAACAATTTCTAATGGTCAAAAAATGCGTTCTATGAGCCCAATAAATCTTCTGGAGTAAAACAGAACCGTACCCGGCACAACTGCAGATTAGCAGAGTAGCATTCTGAAGTGACGTTTCATGTGCCCACTCCAAAGGTGTCCCTAGAGGGTTCGCGTCTTCTGTTTCCCTTTAGAGAACCGTGGTTAACCGTTTAGAACCATGACCTACACCTGATTCTCAAGCAGGTGTAATAATGTTCATGAGCAATGATATTCCTCAGTGTGAAGAACACTCTACATTACACAGCATAACACAGAAACACCTTTTCAGGACAGAGTATATTTTTGGGGCTTTAGGCTGCGTTTACACTGCCAGTTTGAAGTGACCCAAATCCAATTTTTTGCTCTCATGTGGCACGTATCCCATCTGTGCCACCACAGTGTAAACAGTAAAAAAACACATGAATTCCGATCTCCTCAGATTGGATACAGGCCCCTTTGTGATTTCAAATCAGATATGGATCGGATATTTGTTCATGTTTCTACAGTCTAAACAGCCAAATTGCATATTCTAGTGCAATGCGTCCCACACGTCATTAATCTGTGACAATTTTCGCGCCTGTTAATGACGTTAGTTTACAATTCAGAGTGGGTGCGCTGGCAGAGCATGTTAAAAGTTCCCCAGCCCATCCTGAAATTAGCCACCCATTTGTCGTGGCCATAGGCGGTGGCAACTCGCTCCCACCAGTCGTGCGTCCGTTCACGGACCCAAATCTCCATTTCAATTGCTGAGGTGGCAGCAATAATTGCAGCATACGTGTATGCAGAAATTATTGCCCGTTTTTTCCTTGTCTGTTTCAGAATGTTGGTATGAAGAGGACGTCGCAGGGTTTTGAAAGCGAACAGCAGACACAATTCTGTCGCATAGACATGCATAGGTCTTGTGTGACTGAAATTGTTAACCCGTGAAATAAAATGTGTTTTCTGTGTTAACTGATGCAGGTCGGCTAAACATAATGTTTTCCAAGAAACTCTCACTGTAATAGCAGGTTAGCAATAAAGCAAATCACGCCAACGTCATATGTAATGTTAGTTGGTTAGTTACCTGCCGTATTAACAGGAGAGGATGTGCAAACATTATTGCTGTTGCTGGGTTGATATTCACTAGTCCGAAGCGGATCAAAAACACAACAATAAGTATAACCAGTAAGTATATAA
>JAGFZM010001683.1:210478-214368 GCA_017657215.1 Limnothrissa miodon | reverse complement strand
ACACTTGCAAATAATTTTGATAGGCTATATTTAGTTTGTAGCCTGATGTTATTCTCCTGAACACATACTGTAAAGCTAGACTCACGTCATGTTTATAGCGATTCATTCAGTCTATTTTGCGCACTGAGTAGGCTAGCGATGTCAGTCATTATGATAATAACAGGTTTAGATTATTGGCTAATCGGAAGCTAGGTAGCTTCAGTTAATTAGGCTAACAGGTCATAAGTAGTTTTACTGAACAAAACGTTAGTAACGCAGAAAAAGTCCGTTACTATAGATAGTAACTGTAACGAATTACTGATATTTTAAAATGTAACTCGTTACGTTATTTCGTTCCTGAAAAATGTAACAAATTACAGTAACGCGTTCCTTTGTAACGCATTATCCCCAACACTGATCCCAGATATTACCATCACCTCGGGTAAAACATTGTGGAAGTTCGTAGGCCGAGAAAATAGCTGGCGACTGAGGAAATATGTCAAGCAAAATAGCAAACAGGGAAGCAGAATCCAAATACGGAGCAATACAAAAAGGCGGTAACCATTCTTCTCTTCAACACAGACCCAGGTAAGAAATTGGCTTGTAATGGGCTTGTTAGCATGTTACTTAGGTAGTTAGGACGTTTAGGTAGTTAGGTTTTTGTAAGTTTGTAAGCAAGCTCAGTTTAGCTGCAGGGTTATTTTCAGGTAACATTATAGGCAATGGTAGGCTAATAATATAGAGTTTGCTTTACGCATCTGTTAAGATACAGGCTACTTTCGGTCCACAGGACCTAGATGCTAACAGAAATTATGAATAGGTGTCAATGTCAAAAAAATATTTTTTCCGGTTTGTATTTGTCACATCACAGCTTGTGTTAGCAAATATTTGACAGCAATGCTTCACTAAAGTAGCCCAACTCTCTTTGGAATACCTTGGAACAGGCATTCAGAAATTGTAAACAAACAAACAAAACTGTAATCAGTCGTGATTAGTCTGGCTAACTCACATCTCTGCACAAGTGGACAGGAGGCACAGGCCTATCATCATGTTGGATTTGACTTGACACCATCCATCATTTTAACTCATCTTCTCTGGACTATACATATTTTTAAATCTCTACAGTAGATATGTGCAATGCTTTGCTGGGTACAGTACATGCCAATTTCATTGTATCACACCAAGGCAGGGGTCGCACCACCCAGCTGACAGCACAGACTGCACTTTGTGTGTATGTGTATGTGACTGAATAGAATGCACGAGAGAGAGAGAGGGATGAAGGAAGGAAGAGAGAGAAAGAGGGAAGAGGGAATAGACAGGAAGAGAAAGAGGAAAGCCGTGCTTCGCTGACACTTTCTCAAAACCAAGGCTGTGGCATAAGGGAGGGAGCCTCTCTTCGGGATCCTATTGGAAACCCCCACTAGAGGCTGCACGAGCAGAACTCAAACAGATCAATACAATGAAAGAGAGGGAGGGAGAGATGAGAGAGAGAGAGAGAAGGGAGATAGGGAAAACAAGGCAGGCGCATTGAGATGGGGAGCTATCGGGAGAGAAAACAAGCCTGTGCATATGAGAGAGTGAGAAAAGGAGGAGGGGGAGAGAGAGAGTGAGAGAGAAAGAGGGAGGGAGGGAGAGGAGGGGGAGGTAGTGTGAGAGAGACACATGCACAGATGTACAGTGTGTGTCTGACTGAGTTAGAGAACCGGGAGAGAGAGAGAGAGAGTGGAGGAGGAAGCTGGAGCAAGGTGCACACATTGCCCCGCTTCCCCATTGCAGCCACGAGCGGCAGGGAGTGAGGAGCCCCCGACTAAATGGTGGGAACAACAGTGCCTCTGAACAATCGTCTGACAGATCGATATCCCCCCCAGCAGAAGAGGCAGGCACTGCCAGAAGCTCTCTTAGGATCTCTGACCAAGAGATAAGACACACAGCGGAACGGAGAGGGAGAGGGAGGAAAAAGAGAAGCAAGAGTCAGAGGAAGACAAGCCAAAGCATACTCCGACTGGCTCCTCACACCGGGTAAGTTGTCCTGCATGTTTTCTAGACATGGGTCAAGCCCCTATAGGTAAATGTCAAAAAAGAGGGGGGTCAAGCTGTGCTATTGCATTGGTTCAGCTCATTAATAGGAACATTGCCCTGTTTCTCTGGGGATACCAAACGAGAGTGCTCTGACATGACTGCTGGTTTGTTGACTGCATGATTCTTTTAATTGGTTTTGTGGCATTTTAGTATGTTGGCTAAGGTGGGTTAGGGCTATGGTTATAGTGAGGGTACAGACTCTGAATACAATTTTTTTTCTGGTAATAGAAAAAAAAGATGTACCTTTACTCAAAAGTACAAGTTAATTTATACAAAAGTATGAATCATGTCCTTCAGTACTGTTTGTTTTTGCATCAAATAAGTGATTAAGTAAATTCTGCAATTTTCTGTAAAAGGATTTTTTTTGTAAAATGTAGGTCCTCATCAATATTGTATTATATGTGGTGTTTTTGGATATACATGGAAAATGGTTGTGACTGATCATTTACCAGCCCTTTTAACGCCAACCATAGGGATGCAGTCAAATTTCTCGTCAGACAATCAATCATGTGGTTTTTCACGGCATTTGACACTGAAAGTTTCTAGGTGATGCACTCTCAAAGATTAAACCAGTGCAGTAAGGAATTAGTTTTTGGGAATTTTGGGTCACCTCAACTGATTGCTCTGAAGTGTGTCCGGTTATAACAAATCCACCTCAAATCTACTGTGGGCAAGTACTGTAGTAGAGACAGCCTTCGGGCTCTTGGTGTGGCCTGAAGATTGACTCGGATGGAAGGGCTTCTATTTGTTATTGTGCTGCATGCTGGAGGAACTTTTCTCTGCACGCTGTATTTGAGAGGCCGGGGCAGCCAGATAAGTCTGAAACTGCTGTGCATCACCACAGAAATAATGTGTGTATTTCAAACACGTAAGCTGCTTCTTCTGAGGAGTGGCGAAGGAAATGCAGTTAGCATGTGCATCACTCTCTCTTACTCTCTCTCTCTCTCTCTCTCTCTCTCTCTCTCTCTCTCTCTCTCTCATTCTCTCTCTGCAGTGCTGCATTCTGAAGGTTATTGTCATATTTCTTAAGTGTCTAATTTGTCAAAGTCCCCTCACCATATTGGCCACGGGCAGAGAGTAAGGATATTGGCATGACAGAAAAAAAAGGTTGGTGTGTATGGGGATGGGTTGGGTGGGTTGGCAGTATAAATCTTTTGTACATATCATGAGACCTCCTTTTTCCCAATTCCATCCTGTGGTGATCTGTGGCTTTCCATATTGGTGAGGGACGAAGCAAACCCTGAGGTATGGCACAAGCTCTGTGTAGGTCAAGTCTACTTCTTAGACGCACATTTCTCATCTCCTCCCTTTTGCGCCTGTGTCATTAGTCTTGGGCAAGCGTTCACAGGTTTCCCTGAGTCTGAACATTTAGATAACGTTCTCTCCATCTCTCCAACAGAGCAGAGGCAGGCTTATCCATTAAGACTCAGGCGCATGCAGAAACCTGTTAAACTAACACAGGGCCGTTTATGCAAATGGAAATCAATAATGCGCCTTTTGGACAGAAAATGTTAATGCCTCCTCTTTAAGGCCAGATAAAGCAAACATCACCTAAATAAACATGTTTATCTATTTCAGGTTTATTTTTAGGGAAGCACTTAAAAAAGACTAAACATTTTTTTCCATACCCCATTGGCTTGTAAATGTCGTCCCTGTTCAAACTGGGTACAGTTTTATTAGCCAAAAATCGTTAGTGCAGTGGAAGCAACTCCAACCTGGAGGGACACTGCGAGTTGATTCATTGCCCTCTTGAATGGCCAGTACAGTATCTCTCTCTCACTCTCTCTCTCTCTTTTTGTTCTCCCACTCTCTCTTTGTGTGAATAATTAATA
>JAGFZM010001683.1:200478-207978 GCA_017657215.1 Limnothrissa miodon | reverse complement strand
GGTTCACACTCTCAAATTCTTATTACCACAGGACAGAAAACACTCCAGTCCAAATGCACTCAGTTTGAAGGAGTAGGGACAGGTTTTATCTTTTAGGACTGCTGTCTGGTGGAAAAACTATTTATTGTTACAGACTTAAAAATACCTCCGCTGCAAAGTCTTTCAGACTACAGTTCAGCGGTAGTAATTCCAATGGTGCTGATTAAATTGGCCCAGTAATTAAACAAACATCATTGATTGCCCCGCTGAGAAAGCCCCAGCCGTCTAACCTCAAGTCCTGGGCCCCCATCATCCATCTCCCCATTGCTGCTTCCTTTGGCCCCCAAGCAGTAGGCCAATCAGATAATTGCAATTTGTGAAATGAACATGCAGTCAATTCCGGTTAGAGCGCGGTTGAACACATTGATATTTCACACACTGTAGAAGCCTGCCATCCATTTCCCATCCCATGAATTGATGGGCGGGATCGAAAGGGTGTACCATGGCTTCCTGAAACCAGGCACGTCATCCAGCCTTTTATTTCATTTCAAAGCCTTCTGCCCAACCCATTCTTTCTCATTATTTTGTGTTTTATTATTTTTCACTGACCCTGTGTTTGTAGCTGTGTGTCTGCTTCATGTCATTTTGTTTCAGCCTCTCCTTCTACCCATCTGTGCAGGCAGATGGAGGAAGGCTCCCACATAGTTGCATTCGGCTGCCAATATTTCACCACTCCGCGTTTGTAGTTTGGAAGAAAGTCTTCTCAGCTTCACCTGCTCCTGCTTTTTCATGCTTGTTACGGGATGTCATGGCCAAGTGTGTGTTCACAGAATTTAAATTTTGATGGCCTCGCTGTGAATCAGAGTTATTATCCTGAAGGAAACAGGTGCACATCAGTAATCTCCAGTTGAGGAGGAGGCTCCCGTGCACTAGTCCTGGTGTTGACTCTTGTAATACAGTATGTGAATATCTGATGTGCTGTGCTCTATAATGGCAGCTCTTTAAGGACCCTAGGATTACCAAAGACATAATATTCATGGCTGAAAAGAGTAGGGTCTTTCTGTCTTTCCCCCGGTGTGCTACCAGCCATCACAGAATACTGCCCTGCGTTGGTCTGGACGCTGTACACATGGAAATCAAGTGGGCGCTGTTAGTAAGCATGATGTCATATCACAAGGCAGGTGTTCTTGATTGCCTTTGACTGGAGCTCACCTCAGAGTCCCTTCTTTCCAGAATGCACTTTATTTTTGCATGTGATTCCATGCATATCCTATTCAATCCATACAGCCTAGGCTACTCAGAGAGCACAAGTAATATTGCCTGGGTTTATTGTCTCCTCCGGTTTAGGCTGCATCTTACATAGCCTCAGAAAAAAAGTCTTCATTTCTTTTCCTATGCAGACACCATATCCCGAATCTGAATTAATATTTCTCATTATGTAGGGCTATGCGCCCTTTTCTCAAACTCACAAGTAAGCTATTCTTCATTCAGCAGTCTGTGTGTTTTTGTGTGTGTTACAAGACAGCTCTGTTTTTGTGAGATAGGGAGCTCTGAGTATAGACAAAAGTCATCTGGACAAATGTCAAACATTCTATTCAATAATGAGTCCAAAAGAAACAGGCATTCTTCAGAGCAGGAAAAGTATTTTACAGGTATTTTTGAAGATATGGATCAGTGGAATCTTGAATGTACTCTACTGCAGATTTCATGAATATTTGATTCTCTTGGCCATGTTCAAGAGGCATGAAGCTGTATTTCCATGATATTCACCTGACCTTACAACGTATTGACCGTGTGTACTGTAGCGAGACAGGTTTTGGCCTGGGAAATAAAGTGACCTTTTAGAGTATGCTAGATAGACCAGCTGAGGATGGTCCATGGAGTTGAGCTTCAGAAAGCACATAAACAAAATGCCTGCTAAATTTAATGACTAACACTAAAAGAAATGTGAAATTTCATACTATATTATATTACAAATCAACCTAAATAATCATATCAAATAAATCATCATGTGGTCATTTGTCTTATACATTTCCTGGTCATCTATTCCCTTACCATTTTCATTGCTATTGATTCTACTGTCTGGTCAGATTTAAAATGCTGTGAGGAATAATGCATTTTATTATTATAATTATTGACATTGTCTTGGTGTTTTGTTTTTACATCATCAACAGAACATCTATTTTACATTTCCTATGTTATAGTATACAGCTGAAATCCTATAATGGGCAAAACATTTACAATATTTAGTCCTCAAAAATCTAGCAACCAATTCACAAAGTTCACATATATATATATATATATATATATATATATATATAAGTGTACTTTTCTGTTTGTATTTATCAGAACTGAATTGTGTGATATATCTGCAGGTTAATACGTATATTCTGTCTATAATAGTTTATAATATATGGTGGATACTAATACTTAGACTTTCCACTCTCTTGCAGACTAGGTAGTATGTGGCAGAATGTTTGAGGTGGGTTTATTGGAACACTGAATCTATTGGCTGTGATGTAGAAACAGCATTCCTTTTTTATTCCTGCCGCCCAGGTCATTGGTCATGGTTGGACCAAAGATAGCCCTTGCTCACTGACCTGACAGAAACAGACCAAACCCGCAAGGTTGCACATTGTCAGCCATTTCTCTCTTGCTGGGAAAATGTTTCAGGAGATTCAAGGAGCCATGAAAAGGATTAGATAAATGTTTTTCCGGGAATATTTAAAAAGGATGGTGCATGAATCTTACCTGGCCACTCATGCTTGAAATTGGCTGGAATTGCTCTGTAACTGTGGCATGTAGGATCACATGCATAGTTATTGTTAACTCAGTGGTAGTGCCCCTCTGCCCCCCCACCTCCTGGCCCCTTTGCCATGAACAAAGAGGAGCCTGAAAATATCCTTTTACAGGTGTTTTTTTCAAAATGTCAGCCCTTTAAATGTGATGTGATGTATGCATCATTTTACTGTCTGAGCTCGGGCTGGATTGAACAGATAAATCGCCTTTTTTTTTTTTAAGGAATTGTTGATCTCCATGTTTACCGGAGTTATCTCATAACCTTCTATTTTAGACACAAATGAATATTCATTGTGTGTGTAGCTGTGTGTGTGTTTCATTGCCCCCCCGCCCCCCCCCCACACACACACACACACACACACACATACACATATTCATACACACCCACTCACTGTGGAAAATGCTAAGCAAAAGTCAATGCGATGCAATAGATTCTCAGAGGGACTCCGGCAAAGTACCTCTGTCAGTTAATCACGACATTGCTCCTCACAGACATAAACGCATTTTAAAAATAGGAAATGCCCCCAGACACGGCTGTCAGTTATAGATGGCACTGCTCTGAAATAGTGTGGTGGCTTTGTTCCTAACTGGGTGCCACAGTCATTTGTTTCCTGGGCCTTCTTGCATATGAGAATTACCTTTTTTTCTTTTCAGTCTTTTCACAAGTCTAAAGCATTTGTTCTTGGTTGTGACAGTACAGACAATAAACTCCCATGGAGGAAAAAGAAATGTCTTTACATTGTACACACACACACACACACACACACATCAGTGATTTTCAATGATCATTTTAGTGATATGCAATACACACCAAACTAAACCCAGCAACCAAATGTGGCTTGACCTACTGAAACACCATGTAGCAGCTGCCAAAAAGAACCAAATCCCCCAATCCAGTGAGGGTGCAGAGTGTCATGGAAGCTCATGAAACCTATTGCAGCTCCCCATGTGGCACAATGATGATCTTGTGCCAGGGACAGGAAGGCCTTCACCTGGCATAGAAGTGGTTGCAGATTTATTTTCGAAGGCATGGACTCACTTTGAGCCGCTTCCCAATAGTGGTTTGAACATTTCCACCTTTTTTCCGGGCCATTGGTTCTTGTGTGTTCGGTGCCAACCTTATTAAAAAAATGAAACAAACAGCAACAAGGCCTTGTTCACTGGGCCATTTCTGACAATTACAGTATGCGCCAGGAGAAAGAGAAGGCTTTTGAGGGATATGAGTCAGATTTAGGAGTGACTGACTGCTAGCGTTCTCTCCAGTATTTCCATTGCGAGAGCTCATGATTTAGTGATAAATAATTTCCCATGGGTTTTCAGCATAAAATGCAACAAGGTCAACCCCATCTCTTTTTTTACTCCATATAAGTTTGAAAGAGTGTGTTGAGGAAGAAAGAGGAAAATGTTCAAAAAATGTCTCTCTTGACCATGAATGTCCCTGACATGGATGAAACAAATCAATATTTGTGATCCGTCATTGCCAAGCCCCAAGAACAAACCTTGAATATTTTTTAAAAGATTTGTTGACAAGGGAGAGGAATAAGAGTTTCTTTGTTGCCGTCCATCATTGAGAGGACAAGACCAGCGGGTGGTGAAAGAGGCTTTTAGTGCATGATAATAATGATGATCCAAGTCACTAGCATACATACAGACCTCAGTAGGCAATTGTTCCACTTTAAACTGAAGCAACTCATGCTGATGCAGCGCTAGAGTGGCATTACTAAGAATCTAGCTAAGAGGAAGAAGACATTTAGGGTTGTCCTTTCAGCATTCAGCAGCCATTACCTCCAGTCTCCATTTGAGAAATTAATGACGTCGAGTTTTGGCTATAATACAATATGACTATGCAGTTGTTATGCATTTCTGTATGACATAATGAACAGGTTGTGTTTGGACAGATGGAACATATATTGCATGGTTCCTAGCAGCAAATGAAAAAATGTTGCCTCATTTAGTCTACAGGGTGCTCGTGTTCCTGCGCACAATTTTAGTTGTAATTGGTCTTGGTGAATTGGATCTGGATGTTGCAAGGTCAATGCAATAAATGAGAAATTTAGCGCAATATCTCCAGCATATTACTTATTTCCTCCATAACTTGATGTAGATATTACAACAGCGGCTTCAGTAATTGGACTTTATGGCTACATCTTCCTTAGTATGCCATAATAATTAATGCCAGACTAAAAGGCTGTCGAGATGGTTTTTAAAATGGCCAGCTTATGGCTATTTGGAAGAATGAGGCTTTTGACCTAATGTGAAAAGTGCAGACGCAATGTTTGGTGGGGCTTCATTTTCATTGGACAATTGTAAATGGATAAAACGAAATTTGCGCCCTGCATTAAATTCAGTATTGACTAGAGCTTGGAAGAATAGCAGGTGTGACTCAAGAGCTATAGCCCCTTTGACAAAGCAAACCAGCGACAGTACAACCTGCATAAGAAGCCTTTTTAAACTTACTTTTTTTCCTGCAACTTTTAACTTTGTTACAGACCCCCAGTCCCCTGCTCACACCACACCCCCTCCTGAATGACCCTGCTTTCCCCTGCCATCCAGCCCCATCCAGCCCCTCTCCCCACACCCCCCAACCCCATCAGTGCCGTTGCCATGGTGACTAGCACTGTGCTCAGATGAAGAGTGGTGTAGGTGGAGAGGGTCTCTCAGGTCCAGCGCTCACGCTGGGCTGCCACTCCAGCCCTGCAAATGAAGCCCTGCTCCACGCGCTTAACACCACGCCACACAGCAGCACCGTTGCCACTGCCCGGGCACAATAGCACAATTACGCCACTCTTCACTTCTACCCTCCCTGGTCTCCCCATTACAAACCCCCTCTACTGGTGTTCCTACTGCTGCTGTAGACTCCACCCCACCCCCACCACCCACCTCCACCCATCTAGAAGCTCCACAGCAGCGGTGCAAACCCAATGGCGTTCTAACCTGAATGAGAATGAATGCGTTGTGCAGCCAAATCATGTAATGAGTGCTGCAGTGCCAAGGCGGTCTCTCCAGCTGGCTCGGTCCTTGGGCCTCCGGGCCAGTGGGACTAATTGAGTGCCCAGTCCGTCTCCCTGCTGGCTGGGCAACAATGATGGTACAGTGTAGCCGCAGAGCCTGGAGCTCCCCACCTGCTCCTGCTACTCATGCCGGGTCGGCCAGGGCCTCACCTGAGTTGGCCATTGGGAAAGCTGTTGACCTTCCGTTATTCAGCTCTATATTGTATTTATTTACACCTTTGACCTGTCGGACACAAGTCTCTTTGTCAGTGTTGTGTTGCCGTGTCAAAGGAGAGAAAAAGCTCCATGGCTCCATTGTTAGCCTTCATTTGGAGGCATATAAGTGGATCATGTTGTGGTAGTTAGCCGTGACTGAGGCCCCAGCCATAGAAATGAAGGATGCTCCCTGCCTGGGTTAGCCCCTGTGTGGCTTAATGGTTGCTCAGTGGCCGATGTCAGCTTCTCAAGAGAAATGCGCTGTTCAACAGGTCAATCTGGCAGCCCTGGTTACTCCATCTTCGGTATCTCTGTGTGTGTATGTGTGTGTGAGTGTGTCAGTCTGTATTTGTCCGGCTAGAAAATGATTACAATGCTGCAGTGTGTGTCTGCCAGAACCGATGACGTTGGTTCATTTTTTAGAGAATTCTGAAATGTTGATAGTTGTTTTCTGCTGCTTCTGCAAATGAAAGGACAAATAAACATAAATATGTTCAAGTTATATTTATTCATAATGTTCTGTCTTTGGCTATCTAAAAATCCCCATTTGAACTGGATTACACAACTAACCCCTCATGCATGTACCACAGTACCATCCTGTGCTATCTCTCATACAATAAAAGATCGCAAGCCTTTAAAATAAGCCAAGTGATGGCAGCCGCCACAGAATCCTAATTCTTTTCTGTCACTTTCTTTTGGCCCTCCCGCTCACTGCTGGCAAGCACTGGATGCCAAGCAGCCGAGACTTTTGCACCGTCATGGAGAAGGCTTCTGCCATTACTTTCTTTTCCCTCCCTCTGCAAGGCCCTCACATCTTCTTCCAAAAGCATCAGTCTTCCCGGAACCCCAGGGCAGGCGCTGCCTTCCTCTGGGCCGGGGTGGGATGGGATGGGGTGGGGTGGGGTGGGGTGAGGAGGGGCTGCCTTGGCTGCCTCATCTTTATGTGCTGCTCCCTCTCATCTGTGTGGGTCTGTGGAGGAGGAAACAGGGCTGGTCTGGGCCGACTGCAGCTGGCTGGGCCCGCTGGCTTAAGTCACCCCGTCTGGCCGGCTGGCCACCTGAGACGGCAGGACTTTCTTTGGGGACTCTTTTCAGTCCCCACATCTGCTGCTACCCAACCATACCCCATCTCACCCCACCCACTGCCAAACACACACACACACACACACACACACACACACACACACACACACACGTAGACACATACACACACATCTTTCCAGGTGTTTCATTTCATCTTTTCATCTGCGTCAGTGCTTTCATGAACTTGCAGCCGGGTCACAGGGAGGCCTTTGGACTCTCTTTGGCGTCTCTGCAAATAACACCACAAAAGCTGCATTCACACACAGGCCTCTTCTAAAAGCTTCACTTTTGCTTTGAGAGTGTGTGTGTGTGTGTGAGTGAGAGAGAGAGAGGGAGGGGGGGGGGGGGGGGGGGCAGAGAGGGGCGGTATGGCGGGGTAGCAAGGGCATGAAAGCACTGACGCAGATGAAAAGATGAAATGAAACACCTGGAA
>JAGFZM010001683.1:149528-200378 GCA_017657215.1 Limnothrissa miodon | reverse complement strand
GGGGGGGGGGGGGGGGGAGAAAGAAGGAAAGAGAGAGAGAGAGAGCAACAAAGGGTGAGAGGTGGTTTTAGCTATGTTAATATGACCAAACAAAGAGCACTTGTATGAGTTAGTGATGGAGTGTTAAAAAAGCTCCTGTGAGGAGACACTGTGGGTGTTGATGGAGGAAGAGCCGTAGAGTGATTAATGGCACAGAGAAGTGTGAAATTTGCTTTGTTAATTGCGTGGGAGCCAATTAAGTGAGAGAGGGTATTTTTTCATTTGTGGTGTCATGAAGGATGGCTTAACCAAGCAAGATTTTGCGCTGTTAATTCTCTCAGTAACTGATTTTTTTTATCAGTTCATAAAACCTGCTTATAATTCTCATCTTCTGCATCAAAATATATAAAAAATATAAACCACACACATGGTCTGCATGAAAAGACACCTCCAGCTTAGACTTCAACACAGTTAATCAGGGACTATTGTTGCAAAACAGAGACTGTGAATCTACGTAAGCTATCCAAGTGAGTGGCCGATGGTTTGTGGTGTTGGAGTTATAGCTGTTAAACAACAGAGTGTGGGACTGTGTGTGTGTGTGTGTGTGTGTGTGTGTGCGCGTGCATGTGTGTGTATGTGTTGTCATGGAGAGACAGTGTCTGGATGTAAATAATGACTGTATTACTCTGTAGCATCACATGACTCCCCCCCCCACATCCACAATCATCTTCCTGCTGCTGCCGACTGCAAACTCCTCCATCGTTAATGAAGTCAAATCCTGCCCACAATCGGAGGCGGCTGAAGGGGTATTTATTTCACCCTCGTCGATGTGATGCGGGCAGACAAGGGCACATTTGTGATCCAGCCAGATTAAAGGTAATGAAGAATTAGAATTCACTCCAGGGTCCTGCAACGAGGCAGCCAGAGACACAGAGCCCCGTATCAGCACACACCACTCAAGCCACCAGCAGGCACTATGGGGGCAGAAATATCATATCACTCCCTACCGACATCATCCTCCAGTCCTTCTCTGTTTTTTCTGTGGGTTGGACCATGGTGAAATACACGGGCACAGTTACAGCGCTTGTTCCCACGTCGACGTACCGCTGATTAATTAGGTCGCCCATAAACAAAAGAGAGAGCAGTCGTTCTGATACGCGCTGTATTAGTAGTCAGCTTTATTCATGCCCAAGCATATCATTCTTCACAGCCTGTTTCCGTGCCTCATAAAAGCTGGCCAATTAATATAATGGACTCCGGATTTTAATATATTTTTCATAACGTTGTAATTTGTATGCTGATTAGTCTTTTTTTTTTTTTTTTCAAATGCGTTGTTGGGCGTGGCTGTGGAGGTCACCTTCCCTAGTGAATGAAGGACCATATTTTACCCTTTGTGCATATTTCACCCACTGGGAAGAAAAAGTCAGAGCTCTTTACTCACTCATGCTTTGCTGGCAGAGGAGAAGTCATCACTCTATTTTAAATGAGCCTCCGAAACAGTGCTGCTGTGTGTTGGTGCGTGCGTGTGTGTCTGTGTGTGTGTTTGTGTGTGTGTGTGTGCATGAGAAGATCCTCGCCACAGCAACAATTATCAGGCCAACATGTTCAAGCTGGGCAAAACTATGGGAGAAATACAAGATGCTCTGTATTTGTGCCGTTACTTTGTGTTGGTATCTTTTTTGATCATTCCTCTAGAGCCATCGCAAGGACATTTCCATTCAACTGTCTGCCAGTGTGACAACTCTGTGAATGTGTTGTGGCCCACCAGGCCTCCTTTTCAAAGGCTGCTGCCCTGTAGATGTCAGCCATATTGTTGAGTGTGCAGTAGCACCTCAGACTCCAAAAAGAGTCCAAAAGAGAGTAGGTATGTGGGGGGTCAGTCTAGCTGAGGGACAACCTAATGTAGACCAAGGTCACAGGCATGACCAGAGAGTGCACAGCTCTCTGGCCAGCCCAGAAATAAACACAGTGCTCACAGACGCGGAACAGCACAAGGTCAGTGGTGACCAACGATGACGAAAGAGTCCGTGGTGTAAATACCAAGCTCCAGCTGCAGTCGATGTACAGGTCTGTGAAACAGCACAGACTCATTTGGCCATGTAACAAGAGCCGCAATTTTGATCATTAAATTCATCTTCTCTGGTTGTGCTCAGAAATACTGCCATACATGTCTACACAGCTGTGATTGCCTCTGATGAAAAGTAACGGTATACTTTGGTCATATCTGCTATATTTTTAGTATTTATTTTCTCATATATAGGTTTAAATACCATAAATCTCTATAAAATTGAAATATATTATAGTGCCATGTTCATGTGTATAAATAATATCAGTTGGTGAATTATAATCCTATCTGGTTGTGGTGCACTCGGTTTCACTTGAGAGAGAGAGGATGGTTTCCACAACCTTGTTTGAAAAATCCATTTTCGATTCGTGTTTATTCCTCTCCTGCTGATGCCTTTCATCTGCAAAAGGCTGGAACACTGTTTTTACCCGTCTCCACCTACTGAGATATGAGCTGTCAAAGGAATGTGCTCAGAGACTTTGTCCTGAATTTCAAAAGAGAGAAAACCTGATACGTGTCTCTTCTATGATGGAGTACCTAAGGATTATGCAACAGAAGTGGATTTTACCGCTGCTACAACTCTCTCACTCTCTTTCTGTCTCTCCCTCATGCTCCTTTTTTACCCCTGGTCCAATCCTAATCAGCTGTGTACCACTCTGTTATTGTGGCCCCATAATGGGGGAAGTACAACTCCAATGCTGCACCATAAAGCACTCTTTCACTGCCGTCTCTTACAATCTAACCCCCACCCCAGCCTTCCACGCCTCACTCCCCCAATCCAGTTTATAGCTTCACAATAAATCATTTCTTTGCTCTCCCCAGCAACACTACATCAAACTTCAGCAGCAGCTCACTTGTGAGATAGTGAGATTCCTCCTCTTCCATGGTGCATTCAGTTCATACATGGAGGACTGTTTATGTTTTTTGAATGAACTGTGATTAATGAAGGATGCAGTTCTTCTCATTAAGTGTTTTTGGAAGAGTGATTTCATTTATTAAATATTTGGAAGCAAAATGGGTTTTCGCTGCAGATTTGTAGAGCTGAAAGTGAAAGTGTGGATCTTAATCCTGCAGAGTTCCATCCTACTTTTAATACTCACAACTGTTATTGTTTGAGGAGTCCTATGGATTATATTGAACGAGGCATACTGTGCTTAGTCTTTTTGTGTTCTGCAGCAAGCCTGCTGTGAGCTCTGCTTTTATGTCATTGCTTTTCAGCTTTTTTTTTTTTTTATCCTTGGCTTTTTCATTTTATTACAATGGACCGTGCATTGTGTGTGCACAAAACAGTTTTCATCACTGCAAAGTGCCAAGCCTTCCTTTACTCTTACAATCTTGTTATATCATTTTACCACTACATCTAAATGATTTATAAAAATGCAACTTTACAGCTAAAATGCAACCTTCTCACCCGTGTTGTGAGCCCATTGCTGCTTCTGTGTGTATGTCTGAGCACACGTTTTACTGCTCATTGGCAGCCTCTGTTCCAGAACGACCTTCATATGACTGTGACATTTGCGGCCTCCTGGTTCATGTAGGTCATTGTTTATTCATGGAACAAGTCATTGACCTCATCGCAATGGCCAGACTTGTTCAGGGAAAGCAGATTCTGCGTTTTAGTCATCATTTTTCTTAAATACTTAAATACTGTGGATTTTTTATGTTTTTCTTGAGCTGTACAATTGTACTGTAAATGTTCTCTCAGACACATTATGATAGCTAAATTGCACAAGCATGAAAAAGAAACCAAATACAAAAAAAAAAAATCTCGGTATTTTAAAAATAAAACCCATTTGCAAAAATCTGTGCAAACAGTATGCTGTCTTTAATGAATGCAACCCGTTAATTGCATTTGACCGATAAGGCTAATTTGTAGCACACTCATAATAGAATGCATACTAAGCACTGACTTTTGTGCAACAATAAACTAAACCAACAGATGCCAGTCTGGATGGATTGCTAACATTCTTCAAAGTTATGGCAATGAATTGAACCTTTATAAATGGGACCCCCCCTATAAACAAAGGAAAGGGTAATCAATGACGGAAGAGCTCCCGGCCCTGTGCACTCAAATGGCTGTCAGAATGCAGTGGTAGTGGACCTGATGAATGGCCTCCTCACCCCTCTCACCCTGGTCAATACCCATCTGTGTGGCCATAGAGCCCAGCGAGAAGGATGCACATGCAAGTAGAGGTGGGCGCTGTGGTGGCAATAGCTCTGCATTGTTCCTGGCTCCTTCATCCTGAACAGGACTGGGCCATGGGGCGGACACTGGCCCCTCCCCTCCACTCTGGGTCCCTGTGGGAGTAATGCTCCACACGTATATGGCAGCGCCCGTCAGGGTCCATGCAACACTGGGGGATTAATGGCTCACGTATGTATGGCAGCTATTGTCAGGGTCTGAAGCACATTAGTGGCCAGAGGATAATCGGGCACAAAGCAGTTCTGGATCATTAAAACCTCATCAGAGCAAATGACAGTGTTTTAGTGCACTCTAAATGCCATTTACAAACCAGCCTTGCTTCAGACTCGCCGCAAGTCATGAGTTGCCCTTGCAGTGGCAGACTGTAGATGTGACCACAGAACATGGTTGATATTAACCAGTCCCCCTCATACACACACACACACACACACAAATTAATGAGGGAAGACAGGGGTTTTATGGTACCTACTCCACGCATGCAAATTCATACACACATAAAATGCATACTTCAGCATATACATAAAAAGAGTTCTGTTCAGAAATGTATGGAAATGCAGTAGACTAAAACCGTGTTGAAAAATTCATTATTATAAATATTAAAACTAAAATACATTTTGGCAATGCTGGAAATCGGTAATATATTCCTATTTGATATTTGGTAACAAATTGGTCAAAGTAGGCAAGTCAATACTACATGAAATGAAACGCCTATGAAATGCACATGAAAGTGATCGAGCAAGCTGCTGAATTTCTATTGATCTTAGAAAACTGAAACGTTTCTAAGATAACAGAATAAGACACGTTTCTGAGATAAATAAATGTTGTCTTCAGATCATCAGGTTATGGTTGATGTTCCTGGTTAGGTTTCTTGCTAATGTGTCTTAATTCTATTATAATTAAATCCATCTTCATTATATCAACATAAAATGCAATTTTTCTCATTTCAAAAGGTATGCAATATGATGTGTACAGGGACCCGACACTCATAGATTAACATTTAGGGATTCAAAGAAAAGCAAATTGGCAACGTACACAAAGGTCTTCCTTAAGTGCACATCTTCTCACCAACACAATGTCACATTTGCCATCTAGTAGTGGGCAGTGATTTAACATGGGTACATTTGGAGAGTAATTGTCAAGAGAAAGGATTTCATCACCCATGCGTCAGTCGAAAGCCTGGTTGCAAAGGTCATTTCAATAGCTCACACACCGCCCCTCCCTTAAACACTGAAACACATGTCTGTCATCAGAGATGACTAATGTGGTATGTATGGATCTCTGCTTGGCTTCAGGGTTAGCTTCCTCTTTAATGCACATTCTATTGATCTCCTGATCTTCAAATCACTACGTTGGAGGGGGATTCAAATGGGCCTAAATGCGCCGCGCACCTCTTGTGTCTGACTCTCTATTGCTCTTTTGAGCTTTTTATTTCATAAACATTTTCATCACATATTCCCCCTCTTTCTGGTGTGCTGTATGCACACTATGTGTGGCAGGAATCCAAACAGTAAGACAGGAGTGCGTATCTGTGTCATCTTAAGCATCTATCTCTGAAGCATTGTGTATTGAGTTCAAGAGGCTTCCCCAGTGACACTGACATCAATCACAGTCCTTCCATAGATCAATCTCTCATTTTCGACCTTATCTCAGATCAATACCCACAAAATTATTTTCTAATTGTCTTCACAGAGGGAGCTTTCTGGCTCTTCAACTCAATATAAGACTCAGGTGTGTGGCCACTGGGGCCAGCCATTCAGGTTTTCTGTGTGTGTGTGTGTGTGGGGGGGGGTGTGTGTTTATGTGTGTACATCCCTGTGTAGGTTCCTAGCTCCTGGCCCACCTTATTGACTTTCTGTGTGTCATGTGCTTCAGGGTTGTGTGCTGAGTTAGCATCAGCCACCCTCTCTCCCACACACACACACACACACACATACACATACACACACATGCATATACACACACACACACACACACACACACATACACACACACACACGCATACACACACACCACACACACATGCATACACACACACGCACACATACACATACATACAGTACACACGCGCCATAACACAATGTGTATAGACTTGGCTGCAAACATTCACAGATAGTGTCTCTTAAAGTATTGTGTGACTGGCTCACTTGTTCTGGCTGTTCTAATGGAAAAGAGGGGAATATACGGAGGAGGGAAGGAGAGCAGAGTCACAGGGCCGACCTGAGGTGATGCCTCCCAGCTGGGTGCCTACAGATTGCCGTGTCATGACTGAATGAGAATCACTTTACATCTCCAATGTTATTTTCCTGGGGAACAAAAAACTTGATGAGAAAAAAAAGCATGTCTGTGAGAGTAGCCGTGGCCCTGAAATAATCTCATCTGCTGAATTTTCTCTAGCAGTGAAATTAAGTCTTTGTGTGATATTACTTTTTCAAATCATGGAAGATTGTTCTCAGTGTAGAGGATGCAAGGCTGCTGCTTTCTTGGATGATAGAACTTTCCTTTTCAATCTCTTACTAAATGTGTGCTGCACTTCAACATAAAATGGTGTTTTGGCATTCATCAGCATTGGCTATAGCCCACATGTTTGCCTTTGTTTGCAGGCTTCTGAAGCTGTGACTGAAAAAAGCCATAGCACCAGGCTGACAATCACAGTCTCTCCCATAGTTCAACGAGACAATGAGATGAGTTTTTTTTTTACCATCTCCTAAATATAAGCAGCTTCCCTAATAACCTAGAAGAAATCACGTGTTCATCAGTAAATGAGAGCACTACAGTAAAAGCCAAATGATTTCTGGGCAACTGACTTACCGTGACTATGCATGATGGGAGTTTGTTTTTAAAGTCATATTTAGAGAGATGTATTTCTGTGTTTTTGTGCAGGACTCATCCCGCCCCCCTCACTCTTATCATCCCTCACTATAATCAGAGGGGATTTGTAACTAATGGCTTGCACTTTCCTTTCATGGCTACTTTGGACAATTTTTGACCTGTTCTCCCTTTTATGCACGTTTGTTTGACTGTTATGCTTCTTAGGTATTTTATGTTGAATAAATCAATATTGCTCCAGTTTTTCATTGAGATACTCTCTGATCACTGAAACTAGCTCTTGTTTACATGTAACTAGATATATACTTATAGATAGATTATATAAACATATTTTTTGCAATCCATTGTTTTTTCCTTCTTTTTTAAGTATCCATTATAATACAGAGAATTCAGCATTTTGATCTCCTCTTTGGAGAATATATTTTTATCTGTTTATAAAAATATTTAGATACATGTAAACAAGTCCCTCACTCTACACTTCTTCTACATATCTATACACTTGTCAATATCTGTACCACTAAAACTTGTGTCTTTGCCTTGCAGGACTCTGTAGTCCGGAGACTGTGGTCCCAGTATTGCTTAGGTAAGTCTGATTTATTGTGAAGTCTGCAACTAATATGGGCTCAGTAATGAAATACATTGTTGCTGTTTTCAGTGCCCTTTATGAAAGAAACTAATCAACACAGCAAAGGATAATGGTAGACGAGCATAATGGAATAGCGCTCCCCTTTAAAAACACATTTTACATTCAAGGTCACTTCAGGATAGCAAATTTTGTATTCATGCGATTATATATTTAAAACAAGGCTGCTAATTGCATCCACAGTGAATAATATTTGTCCAAAAGCTACTCAGTCACTGCACTGTAGTGAAAAGCAAACAAATGAAAACATGCTTCCTTTTTCCTGGAACCCAATGAAATCCATTCAGATGCTTGCAAGCTCTGCAGCCGTGCTCTGTAAAGCCGCTGTCCGTGGTACTGAACCAGTGTGGCCAAATCATTTGATTGTGAGGCATTTTGCCCTGCCTTGGCTAAAGCCTCTCTCACAATCATATGGGACATCTCTTCTGATAAGACCCAACTGGAATCACAGAGACACTAGGAGGTTGAAAGCGGAGGGGGCAGTAAGGGGGGTTGAGGGCTGTATGCGCCCCTCCCAACAGTCTCCAGCCAGGCACATTTAAGAGTATCTCTCCTAGAGAACAGGCATCACAAGTGGGCTATGTGTGCAAACAACAAACAGCGCTGTCTCCACTTGCAGATGGCGGAAGTATAACTACAGTGTCTCTGTGTGTGCAATCAATAGGGCCGCTGCCCATTCACAACTCCAGTGAATACACTCAGGCACATAGGAGATGTTTATTAAACTTGGGTGAGACTACATTGGCCCTCTTTGTCTGGCGGCGATGAAAAGAGAGGCCGGAAGGGGAGCGTGGAGCACTGAGTGCCTGTGGAACCCTAATGTTTGTGAGGGGACTTTGTCATGTCGTGCAGTCATTAGCATATTCTCCTATTAATACTAATTAGAACAACTGGGATGCTGTGCAAACACACCACTGAAGAAACAATGGAAGATCATTTCCATTATGTCTGTGTTATGACACGTTTGCTTCTTTGTGCATGAGGCTGGTGAGGTTTTAGACAGACCGTCAGAGCTGCAAGTTGCAGTTCTCAGTATGCACATGGCACAGCGTGTGCAGCTCGTTATTCCTCTTTTTGAGAAACATGAGGTCGGTTATTGATTTATCAAATGTCACAGGGTAAATGTTAGCAATTTCCTGCTCCAGAAAAATGTAGAGGTATTATGAGATCAATGTTGACTTTTATGGGTGATTTGATAGTGCTGACATACTGCAAAGCAGAGTCAACCACCAATTAGCCTTTTTACATGCAAAAATAAGGTTTGTTATTTACATTTAAAGAAAGAAACAACAAAATTATTGCATCTATCATCTTTCAAACAATTGATCAGCAGATTGAGCTGTTCACTGGCACTCAAAGGCAGGCTAGTGTTGTCCAATATTTCTGCTCATTATTGCACTTTTATTCAGTTCAAGTCAGGGTACTCCTAAACTATTTTTTAAGAATCTGTTATCAGAAATTGTTTTCAGAGACAATAGCTTTAAAGTACAAGATGTCGAGCCACTATAATGTAAATGTAACTCATAGATAGCTACAAAACATAGCTACCAGGGCAGATTCTCATATGCCAAAATAAAAGCCAATATCTGCACAGAAAATTAGTACTCAAGTACTGTTACAGTGGATAAAATGTAATCAAGTAAAAGTTAGAAATCAATTAGTGTTAGAAAATACTCACAATACTCACTCACAATGGGTGTTTTTTGAGCCATCAATAGCAGGCATTTGAGTCCCCAGTACAAAATATCTATGTTCAAAGCACATTTCTATACTAAATTTCTATATTACATTTCTATGGTATAGAAAAGCATTTTTTGTTTTTTGTTAAATAAAAGTCAACAGTTACTTGTGGAACATGTTTATTTGCAGCTCTCAACATCAGGTCTGGTAACTTGGCTTGTGTATTTGCATCATTTTACATCGTTTTCACAGTTGACTGTTGTCTTCTGTCACCATTTTGGCTTCTTTGTCTCCAAATGTACATAAATTAGTTTGTTCTCCACTGTGAAGTTGCCAACCATCAGACACCTGTGCTGTGCCTGTTGCTGCAGCGGAGTTCAACGTTATTCTTTTTAGTCGCGATTGCACGTCCTTACTAGCTGCAAATAGCTGAATGGCCATAGGCCAGTAGTGACTTTTGATTTTATAAGTAGTGAAGATTACATGGGGTAAATTGTACTCAAGCATGAGTAAAATTCCATACTTGAAAAATTACTTGTAAAAGTACAAGTATCCAAAAAATCTACTTAATTACAGTAATTTGAGTATTTGTAATTCATTACTTCCAACCCTGATATCTGCACATATTAGAAAAATATTTTTAGGTTATATTGTGCTTGCAATTTTAATTTGAGAACATTCTTTAGACATAAGCGAAAGCCTAAGAAATCTGTAGTTGTCTTTGTGTTTCAAAAATTGAACTTGGATAGCTTAGATAGAACTTAGATAGATTAGATTCTTTTAGGTCACCAAGACAAGAAGACAAGTTTACTCTGTAAATTGGAGGAGGTACTGTGAAACCATTCTATAATAAGGAGCAATTGCACTGGTTTCAAACTAAAATATATAGCTATAGCAAGCTATGGCCAATCAGTGATAGTTTTGGGCTCTGTGCTATCTCATCAGAGTGGTGCCTTCATAAGAGAAAGCGGACATATAGGAGGAGGGGGTGAGGAAGGGAGTAATGGAGAGAGAAGTGAGAAACAGAGATGAATCCTCTCTCATTAGTGATTAGAAAAGCGAGGCACTCTCTGCCATAATCCCTTTGTATCCTCTATTCCACTCTCAGCCCTGCAGTCTCAGTCTGTGCATACGCATCGGACACATTCATTATCCCCGCTATTCATTTCATATCACAGGGTTAGGGCAGGCCACTGCATATGACACCGATGGAAAAAGAAAACAAAAACAAGCTTGGGTTTACACCACAAGTCAAAAAGCAATTATATCCATAGCACCTTGGTTGTTCTTAACAATCCACTCATGCTACAAGTACAACCAAAAGCTACCTTTCTTCAACAATCATTTCAAACCTCAGCTGCTGCATTGCTTCCAATCAAGTCGGGCGTTTTGACAGATTGTTTGTGTGTGTTCAGCTTAAAGAGGTCAAATATTTACAAGGTGATGAAACTCCTCTCTGTCGGATATATTTTTGAGACACCTTCCTGGACACGGCAGCTTTAATCCTGTAGGTTTCAGGTGGAAACATTTGTCCCAGATTTGGAAATGCATGTAGGAGGCTCCTGTTACCAGTCCTCTGTGTTTCAATTGACAATCCTACCTCCTCTGCCACGGGCCTACTGATACGGTGTTCTTAATAAGGCTTTCTCTCTCTCTCTCTCTCTCTCTCTCTCTCTCTCTCTCTCTCACACACACACACACACACACACACACACACACACACACACACAGATGTTTGCTTTCTCTCTCTCTCTCTCTCTTTCACACACACACATGCTTTCGCTTTCTCTCTGTCTCTGTCTCTCTCTCTCACACACACATATGTTTGCTTCCTCTCTCTCTCTCTCTCTCTCTCTCTCTCTCTGTCTCTCTCTCGCTCTCTACCTCACACACACACACACACACACACACACACACACACACACACACATCTTTGCTTTCTCTCTCTCTCCTCCCTGTCATCAGCCTGAAGTAGTGTGACATCAAGCGGGCTGTGATGTGACAGCTCAAGCTGTACAGGTTTTTTAGGGTTCCATTATGTCACTGGAGCAAGCTTGTGCCTGCCACCTGTCCCAGAGACCCCTTCAGTAAATCTAGGGGACATGAAACAGGGACCTTGAGAAAGCACTTGCGGCTTTTGTTTTTCACCGATGTCAAGGACTCTGCCCAATCAGACTGCTCTTTCCTTGTGGGAGCCGTGTCCTAGGAAAGAGAGCTAAATTGATTCTTGGGGAAGATAATCATGTTATTCTTCTCCCCATGCTGTGGAGCAGTCTGCTGCTAAGCCAATTGTGTCCCCAGGTTTGGGCTGTCTGTCAGACGAAGAATTTTTTTAATTATCACCTTGGAAATTGGAGCGGTGTGATATTTTTTTTACGTCATATTTTTCCTGATGCAGCTGTTAAATATAAATAGAATGCAAATACATTTCTGGCAAATAAATAAGCACACATATAGATGACAAAAGGGTCAGTTAAGTTTAGCCATCTATCCGTGTTGGGTGGTTTTATGTGGTAGTTTAGCTTTTGAAAATCCTTCAATGTGTGGTACTCTCGCAAGCCACAAGCATATTTGAGCTGGAAAGCCAGGTTGGGGCAGAATGTGGTGTAATAAAATCTTTGGAAAAAAGAGGTTCTTGAAGTCACCATATGGTGCTGTGGTGATTGCTGGAAAAGAAATTACAACTTCTTTCAACAAAAAAAAACAACAACAACAAAAAACGCAGAGTGAACAGCTTTCCATGACTTTTGTGAATGAGGTAAGATGTGTGGTTACACAGACTAATTTTTCACCACAGGATTCTAAAAGTGAAGCAAATACAGTTACGCAAGCAATGGAGCTAAACCTAACCAAAGCTCTGACCCCAAAGCTGAACCTGCTGTTAGGGTCATGCCACTGGAAAAATGTAAAACATCATCGTGTTTCGTCATGATTGGAGATAGAAATCTAAAGTTACCAGACACACAAAGTTCCAGCGGCCAAACTTGTAGGGCAAAGTGCCTTTGATTGCATTGTGTGTGGCACAAGTCATCCAGTTGTCCACATCTTCTGATACTTCCATAGCTAAGTGAAACTTTAGCCTATTAGCTTACAAATCTCAAACCTTAACTCATCTTTCACCCATTATAGGCATGCAATGCATAGTTCAGAAAACAGACATTTGAAAACATGGTTTCCGTTGGGGGTGCCCAGCCATGCCCAGGACTATGCAGGGAAAATGCATTGTTATTAAAGTATGTTTTCTGAGGCGTTGTCGAGGCAACTCTATTCAAAAGCCCCTGACACTGGAGCTCTTATCTCATCTTTGGGAGTCTTATTCTCTCTGGACTATTTGAACAGTCTCTTAAGGCCAGAACACCTTGTCACTGCACACATTTTTTAAATTCTTCCCATCTTAGGTTTATACATACACACATACGCATACACCCATTTAGTCTTTCTTTCTCACACATGTGCACACACACACACACACACGCTTATACAGTAGTAAATGACACACCACACAGTGCTACACAGAATTCATTACATTTGCAGGGGTCATATTCAGTAAACCCGTAAGTGCGCTGATGTATTTCACTTCCTATTCTGCAGCAAGGTCACTTTTCCACTTGAATAAAAAGATTTATTTACCTATAACACAGTAAACAATACACCCCCCTGCCTCTCCCCTACGTGCCAAGTGCTTCATGAGGCGCAATGATGGTACGGAAACAACATCTACAATTCCTCTAGACAAGGTGAGGGTCGTTGTAAAGATCCTGAGCAATTCCTTAGGCCCTAACATGCTGTTTTATCCTCTTGTGAATACAAGCCCAGGACTCCTGCCATTGCTCACCGGCTCATT
This sequence comes from Limnothrissa miodon, assembly GCA_017657215.1. Lineage (NCBI taxonomy): Eukaryota > Metazoa > Chordata > Actinopteri > Clupeiformes > Clupeidae > Limnothrissa > Limnothrissa miodon. The sequence goes on along the minus strand of JAGFZM010001683.1, from coordinate 187,138 downwards.
CCTCTGCTATGCGTCTCCGAAGAGAATGGCACGCGGCCATCAAAGTGACTGCAAAGTCACTCCTGCAGAGACAATGGAAGCCATCCTAGTGATTAGGAATCTCCGGGCATTGATGCAAGCCCTGAGCCCTGAGCGCGCTCATGCTCCCTGAGACAAAGCTACTATTTAGAAGACCAATCGATTCACTAAAAATACCCAACTTGCCTGACATTGGCATTGACCTGACTCCCACCCAGGCTATCGAGAGTGCCTTCCCATTGTCACACTCTAACCAGACAGCTTCTTCATGTTAACATTATCCAGCCCCTTCCCTGAGAAAGAGCAAATTGAAGCATTTTAATGGGAGATTTTGCCAGTGGTTTATGTAGTACTGTACAGTGTTAATAACATGCCCCAGCATCTCTGCAGTTTCATGTTGGACAAAAAAACAAAACTCCTGTGTAGATTTAGCAAACAAAAGTCACATGAGGCATGCAAAAACAGCACAGGAATATAGAGCAGCATTCTGGAGAGTTGACTTATTTAAGGAATCGATTGGCCCCTGAGTGCTCTTGCATATTCTCCCCACCGTTGTTTAATTACAAACTGATTAACTGAGCCAATCCCAGTAAAGTAGAACTAGATGCTTTATACATTGCACAGCTTGCTTTGTGTGTAATTTTAAAGTAATTGGAAAAGGGGAGTTAGGCAGTCTTAGACACTTTTTTCTATTTTTGAAACAGAACTAGTTCTAAATTTGTGCAACAGAATATAATCAATCTTGCATGGGAAAATAGTGATTCAAAGTGAGAAAGTAAAAAGAAGGAATTAATATTAACGCTATACTTGAATATTTGGACATCTATTGGAGGGCTCTGTGCCGTTTGGAGTGCTCTTGGCTATCATTATTCCTGGCATGAGAAAGTGGGTACTGACATGGAGAAATCTTGGCCATTCAGTCACCAGGTCTGGTTGTGCTTCTGCCGTCGGCATGATTATGAAGAGGGAGGCATTGGACAGATTGCGTGCGATGAATTAAATATCACCTCCTTGCATAGTCAAAGTCCGTCCAACGCATTCCTCTAATCACCAGTATGATGTCTACGCATAGCAATGCCAGGATCATGGAATCCCACCGCCAGGGGAAATCAGACAAGCATGATTATTGCACCACGTTGTTCAGCGGTAACCAGTAATATCTCTTCATTTCCAATTCATCTACCGTATCTCTTCCAGTGCACATAATCTCACGCAGCTGCAGACAACGAAGTGGCTCTCTGTGACCGTGTAAGGTGATTCACGGGTTCGGATTGCATGTTTTCAGTAATTTGTCCATTCTTGAGGTACACACTGTGCTCTTGTCATCTAATAGACCTTTTGCCAGATTGACTGAGTTACTCCCTCGTGCTGTTCTATTTGTGGTGAAATGAAACAAAACAAAATAAAAACAAAAAGAGAACAACTATCTGATTTCTGTATAAAGTCGACACTTTAATGAATCTTAAAGATATCCACAATATTTTGTCAAACCAAAACTTACTAAAACAACATACAGTATATGCTTTATCTAAGAGATTTAGCATTTTTGTTGTTTCTGCAGTTAATAGACACTATAGTAATAAAAATAATAATAATAATAATAATAATAATAATAGACTGTATATCTTCCTGCATGCATGTCCCCCAGGTCCATGCTAAACCTCGAATAAATCCTGGTCAGGCTTGTACATGTGATAGAGGTGGACCAATAAATGAGCCTGTGACTGGAGGTACTGTGGCCATTGGCCAGGCACCTCAGGCCTTGCTTTGGCTGCTGCTGATGGTCTCGGTGCTTCCTTGTGTGTATACAAACAAGCAAATGTGTTGATTCAGCATCGACCCCCCTTGCGCACTTGGGAGTCTTGATTTCTCAGTCAATAAACACCTCTCATATTTAAGCTTGCAGGTCAATCTGTTTGGAGCTGGTTTCCACTGTGATGAGGCCTAGGCTGTGCAATCATATTTGGATTTTTACTTGATGAGATTGAGGTGTGGGAAGTTTGAGGAATGGACCTTTATAACATATTCATTTGCAGCTGTCATCACGCCTGTGTTTCATAGATTATTGCAAAGTAGAAAAACTCTAGCCAGAGGCCATTAAAAGAGGCGTTTTATTTTTTTCATTCCAAGTGTCCATTCTGACAAAGAAGGTAAATCAGCTTTGTCAGAGAGCTTTTGATCAAAGATGCATTTCAATCCATTGAAGTGGTCTAAAACAGCAACACTAAACAACACTCCCTGTTGTGGCCCCATTGGAATGCATGTTGCATTGTGTTTCCACTAGTTGAACTCAGAGGCTGGAGACAGGGAAGACTGCAATCTGGTTACCTTTGTAATTACCTTTAATAGCAGCCACTCATTGAGCACTTGGACTGTTCATTGATTTTTTTAAAAGAAAAAGGGGGTTGAGGGGAGGGGATGTTTAAAAGAAAGGTTTTGCTTTGAGCTTTTGTGTCTAAATGCCACAGTCTTCCTCAGGTGGCCACTCGGATCTGTCGGGAGACAGTCCTCAGACTCTGACTGCCTGGCCGGATCGATCTTAAGGGAAAACAATGTACCTTCATGCCCTTCCCAGTGGCAGACAGTATTGGCTAAGTGTTTGTTTTTTTATTAGCACTAATCGCAGCAACTTCCTCCTGTTCACAAACTAGACAAGCAGTGCAGGACAAAATGGCAGAGAGGTGAGTCTGCAGTAATGGCATGGTGACACGGTAGCTGTGACATACAGAGAGAGAGGGTTGGTGTGAGTGGCACCTTAGTGGAGATAGACGGAGGGGTGTATGAGTGGCACCTCAACCTGCCTCTGGGGGTTGTCACAAGCCAGGGTTGAGACCATGCCAACACAAAGTGAGAGCAAGGGCATGACCATTGGAAACAGATTTTTTAAAGGATATGCAGAAGAGGCAAACACTGTGGAATCAATGGTGTTTTGCTGGCAGGCGGTAGAGGAGGTCAGACGCTGGAGACTGAAGAGCTAAATGTTTCAGCCAGAGCTAGCATGCATCAGCACTCTTGACTCGGGCTCAATGGAGCAGCCCACAGACTGAAGGTTAAGCACTATAGGACTTTTACACCGCCATTAATTATTTATGGAGGTGAAAAGCTAAGATGCTAAGATTATTTGGGTGTAAGACCACGCATGATTATGCAGAGAAAGACTGAACTCATTTTCCTCAGTCATGTGTGAGATGGAGCCATGGTATAACCCAAAGCTGACCTAATTACCACTGAGGATTTGACCCCCACCCAAACAAAAGTATATCTGCCTCAATGATTCAACTTTTACCCTAAAATGAATTGACTAAATCTATCTGGATATTGTCATGTTTGGTGTTGTATATGGGCAGCAGTCTGACTAAAGTGTTGAGGCAATCTAAAGTGTCTGTACATACTGTAGAAATACACAAACAACTATTTTGTAGCCAACCACGTTGCCAATGGGCCGTGTGAGAGATAAGATAACTTATCCCTTGACTCTGGAGGCAGATCTCTTGCGCTCTCTCTCTTTCTCCTAGGTACGGTATTATTTATTTATATTCCTGGTTTACTCTTGTTTTGGGATATTATCTCATTGTATTACCTCTTATGTTTTTTCTCATGATGACTTACTTTCAGTTTAACTACTATTGATTAAGATTATGGATTGACTTATGACTCAAATAACCTATTCATTATTCCACCAGTTCATAGATCTCTTCTCCTATGCCATGCTACTCTTGAGCTTTTAGTTGATAAACTGCTTAGCAATATTCAAGGTCAAACTACAGTATATGGAGCTAAATTAATTGTAGTTTCTCACAATATTTTCCACTAATAAATGCTTCTGCTCAGAGTTCATAAACAAGGCCTAAATTCTTTGTTACTCTCAAAGTCAACCTGTTTTTCTGACTGTAATGGAATGAACACAACTGAAAACTGATCAACAAAGCCATCTAATTTAATCTACATTTTGATTTTGCATTTTGAATACATTTTGCCACCATACCTAACTGTCCAATGACCCTTTTAAGAGCATATTGAGAACAGGTTGCTGGCCACCCAGGTGCACCTGTGAATATGACAAACTGCTTTGCTCTCCTTAAACTGGACTTCTTATACTGCGTCTCTCACAGTAATTGTAAGCAAGTAACACAAACCATCACACAAGGATTTTCTATGGAAAGACTGGCAACAGAAAAAGACTTCTCTTATCATATATCACATTATGCAATAGTCAAACAATGTCATCTTTCACTTGCACACTGTTCTCAGTTTTGGGCTTTGTGTTGGCCTGTGCAGCCGCCTGCGCCCTTTAATCAGGCTAAGTGACAGTGGAAATCTCCAGGTAGCACAGAGTCCACACAGATTAACCTACTGATGGCTGGGGTCTCTGGTCTTATTGCAAACCCTACTCAGGAAAGGGCTGAATTATTTACGAGTCTCTCTGTGGCTCATGTGTGCCATACTAGTGCCAGTCGATTTCTGGCCCCCTTCGTTTTTTTTTTTTTTTTTTTTTTTTGAGATTGAAGCTAATGTGATTTGCTCACCTAATGAGACGCTGTGTCATTCGGCATGCTTGCCAGCGCTTCATGCACGCTAGGCTCCGCTGCAGAGTGTGCGCCTCCATATGACTTGATTGGGGGGGAGGGTGTTATTTTTAGGTGACTGCAAGGAAGGGGGGCAAGCGTTTTAATGAATGGGCTCTTTTTTGCAAACTGACAGGAGAGAAATCGACTGCGGAGTTGGCAGTGTTTCCCAGGCTGACCAGAGCAGAACAGTGGAGGAGGACGACTTTGCTCCCATCTCGCAGAATGTGTGCCTCCTGCAACTATATCTAGAGAGGATATGAAAATATCAGTTAACACATACTAACTAGACATTGTTAGGAGCACTTCTTTTACAGATGCATAGCAAAACAGGTAGACATACGGGTACTTTTTATGTAGCAAAAAATGGAAATAAGGCTGATGCAATGGGGAGGCAAGACAAGCTATAATCAAACATAAGAAATAAGAAAATAAAACTGAAAATCATTGATTCAACTCTTGAAAAGCATGACTGCCGATTGGATTTGTACATTTGGGGTAAAGGGGGAAAAAACAAACAAAAAAAGACAGTTACCCCATTAAGCCGTCTAATTAAGACTTGCTGCCTTGTTATCTTCCTTTGCTTCAAGCAAGTGCTCCCCACCTTATTTCAATGTTCCATAAATATTTAATGTGTCCTCTATTTTGCGGGGCACTCTTTCGATCAGGAGCAAATTGGCTGTAAGGAGACTGTAGAGGTGGCTTCCAGGCCATGCTTGGAGCCGCCCGAGCGATCGCAAAATCCACTCGTGTATAAAATAGAAATGTTCAAACTCAGGGATAGTATTATAAATTAATACTATGAGATCAACTGCTCTAGCTCAGCACCTCCCGCACAGCTAACTAGATATTGAGCCCATCCACTGCCATGTATCTTCCTTTCAATATTACTGCTAATAAAATATACACATAGCTGGGAAGTGTGATCTGTTGTGTTGTGAAGTAGTTGCAGGCACAAGAACACTTGACACAATGAAATCATTTGATTAGTTTGGGTAACAGATGTAACAGATGGTGAAGGGAATCACTCTACCTTACGATGATCCAATGCGTGGCCTGCGTGAGTGGCCGCCATCGTTTCCTCGGGAGATAAAGTGCTGTTTCAGACCGGTGACGAAAGAACCCTCTTCATCAGATGCAATTTCACAGTAGCTGTCACAGTCCTTAATTCTCCATCTCCATCCTCAGCCAGTGACCAGGGGTGTCTGGTTTAAGGCAGAGCAGAATGGACCAATAGCGTTTAATGGCCTGGTTTTATGGAGCCAGCGGAGGAGTAATAGCCACTCAGCAATTCTGTCCACATGATAGATTCGGCCGATGGTAGTGGGCCAGGCTGTGTGCTCCGTTGGTCGAGACAGGAGAGAAAGGGCAAGCAGAGGGTTTGGGAAGAACAGGCATTGGCTTGGAAGCAGCCAGAGATCCTCTCACTGCTCTTATTAAGCTCAATTAACCCTGAAAGTCAAACTTCCTTGCAGTTTTTTTTTCTTCTCATGGTTGGTTCTTTTGGGTTAGGGAAGCCTTGTGTTGATTAGTAGACTTTTGTGTTTGAAAGTTTTAGTTCGTGTGTTTGTATTATTGTGCTCTTTCCTCCACCACCTTCTTTGGCTTTGACTGATGTTGGGTCCTGTAACATCTCATCAATCATGTCAAAAAACAGAGGAACTCTAGATCAGCCTTTCTGTTTCTTTCATGTTGTCACAAGTCACACTGCAATATATCAAATTCATTTGGGGGTGGCAAGTCGCACTCAGAGGGAACAAAGCCATCTACAGTTGACCTGTGAACCAAAGCTTAACAGCCATCCCACGAACTGTGTTGCAGCTGGAGGGAACTGTGCGCGGGCAGGGCCAAGCAGAAGTGCTGATTGTAGTGAGCTGTAAAATGGAGTCCCTCAAATAAAAGGAAACGTTACTGACACAGAGGTAATGAAATGGACCCACTGAGTTTTTTTCCCCCTTCTTTTTTCTAACGGATCCTATGGTGAAATCGAATGCCTTATTAATTTCCCCTTTTCATTTTCCCTCTATTTGTCCTTTCTTAGACTTGTCCCATAGTGGGAATAACACTGTTTGTACAGTGCAATAAACTTGAATGTTTTTGCCAAGAAAGACAATCATCTTTTCCAGCATTTTCTATAGGGCTAATGCTTGTAAATGCACCAGAAATGGCATTAGATGAGTTATGAGTTACCAAAGAAATGCAGAAATAATGTGTTGGGTTTATGGCTTTATTCATTTTACTGGTCTGAATCAGTGATGCTATTATTCTTTGTGTTTGTTTCCAGGCAATATTAGAAAGACACAGATGTCAATATTCAAATGAATGAAACCTTACAGAGACCTTGGCTTTGCCAGATATAGACTCGCCGACTATGCGTCTAATTACTTTCCATGTGATTGCATTTGCAGTGCCAAGTCATGATAAGTAAGTTTAAAGTCTCAATCCTCAAAAACCAATTACTTTCTACAGAGCGATGGGAAACTGTTAGGAACCCACTGTTGTCACATAAAGAATGCCATTTAAAGATGTGTCAGTTCAGGGGCCACTTTTGTCTTTGATAGAATATTTACTGGGGGGAAAGGGAAAAGTGTTTACAATAAAACATTGCTTTTTGAATGTTTTTAATATTATTTTAATGACAATTAAAGTAAACAACGCTTCTGGACATAACTGAAACTCAGTATAATGGCAGTAAGGCAAGGCAAGGCAATTTTATTTATAAAGCGTATTTCATACACAGTGGCAACTCAATGTGCTGTACAGAGACCAAAACAAAATACAATACAAGGCAACAAACGTGTGTGTTATTAATGAGAATTTAAAAGAAAATTGATAATACAAAGATGAATAAAATAGATGAAAAAAAAAGGAGAGGAAATATAAAATATATGAAGTAAAATGATCATTAAAGAAAATAAATAATAAAATGAACATTAATGAGATTTTAAAAGAAAATTGATAATAAAAAGATGAACAAAATAGATGAAAAAAAGAGGAGAGGAAATATAAAATATATGAAGTAAAATGATCATTTAAGAAAATAAATAGTAAAATGAACATTAACAGAAAATAAATAAAAAATGCAAAAATTTTAAATATTTGTAAAAAAATGAACATTAAAAGAAAGTTAATAATAAAACCACAATAGATAAATAATTACAATCAGGTAAAAATGAACATAAAATGAACATCAAGAGAAAATGAATCATAAAACCAAAACAGATAAATAATTAAAATCAGGTGGCATTAGGAATAAGCATCAGAAAATAATTTGGTCTTAAGTCTTGATTTAAAACTGTCAACGGTAGGTGCATTTTTTATATTTTCTGGAAGTTGGTTCCATAGCTGCACAGCATAATAAGAAAAGGCTGCTTCACCAATTTTTGTTCTGACAGTGGGTCTGATCAACAGATTCTTTTCCACAGATCTTAGAGACCTCAGTGGAGTACATTTCTGACACATGTCTAAAATATAAACAGGGCCTTTGCCATCCATAGATTTAAATAAAAGTAACAGTGCTTTAAAATCAATTCTAAAACTCACAGGAAGCCAGTGCAGGGATTTTAAAATTGGAGTAATATGGTCAGTTCTTTTTGTTCTTGTAAGGACCCTAGCAGCTGCATTTTGAATGAGTTGAAGGGGCTTAATGGTCTTATTGGGTAGACCTGTTAACAGGCCATTGCAGTAGTCAACTCTGCTAGAGATAAAAGCATGAATGAGTTTTTCAAGGTCCTTACTTGACATTAGGTCTCTCAGCTTAGAGATGTTTTTTAAATGATAGTATGCTGATTTAGTGATTGATTTGATATGACTGCTGAAGTTAAGGTCACTATCAATGATGACTCCAAGGTTTTTAACGGTCTCTTTGGCTGTGAACCCCTTTGCATTGAGCCCAGTGGCCACCTTTGCTCTTTTCTTCTTGTTTCCAAATATAATCACCTCAGTCTTGTCTTTGTTTAGCTGCAGAAAATTAAAGGACATCCAGTCATTTATCTGTTCAATACAATGATAGAGACCTTCAAGGGGGGTATAGTCATCAGGGGACAATGAAATGTAGATTTGGGTGTCATCAGCATAGCTATGGTAAGAAATTGAGTAGTTAGTGATAATCTGACCAAGTGGGAGCATATACAGGTTGAATAGTAAAGGTCCAAGTATAGACCCCTGGGGGACTCCACAGGTCAGGGGCATTGGTGTTGAAGCATGGGTGCCCATGGCAGCGAGGAAGCTTCTATCTTCTAAGTAGGATTTTAGCCACTTAATCACTATACCAGTAGTATTACCAGTAGTAGGAAAAAAAATCCCTGATATAAAATATGATGACTGAAATCTGCCTCTCTTGAGAATGACCCAATGGTTACTCTCTGTATGGCTTGGCTCCATGTGATAAGGCACTAGAATCTATTATGCAGTTTATTTCAAGATCAGGAAATCTTGCATATTACCAGAATGTGGAAACAATTGGAATCAGACACAGTTATACTTATAATGAGAATCAGACACTGTTATTATAGCATTCGTTCTAATAGTGCATCTTACACATTTCAGTATGAGCCTTTTGTAATTTGGTATGTTCACATCCATCATTTCTGCCACCTTCTGGAAATGACCGCATGGGCCTACCGCTGAGCCATCCATCTATTAACCCCTCTGATTTTCAGATTCAAGATTTAATACTTGATTCATGTCAGATGTCTGTGGTGCAGGGCATGGGCTACTCAGTCAAACAGAGAGGCTCTCAGGGGCTTTGCCACAGTTCAAAAGTTGGCCTGCAGAAAAACAAAACCACCTCAATTGGAGATACATTCTGCATTCGGCACTTACAGTAAGAAACACAGATAATATTATCATTAGATGTGTTCTGGGTTTAGATGACATGGCCCGCGGACCACTTTTTGTGACAGTGATCGATGTAGAAAATAAAATCTGCACCACACCACACACTTCAGCGATTAGTGCCCTACCTTGTTACCACGTTGCAATAGAGTACATTGTTGAGGCAGATCAATCTCAGCAATGGCTTTTTCAGTGTCAGGAGTAATAGACCTTAGAAATGGTACGTGCTTACATATTTCTTGACGCTCGGCCAGGTATTCTTATGATAACAGATGGAGAGCCCCCGTGAGCACACACAGCCCAGCTGAGTTTTCAGACGCACATTTTCCAAAGCCACGAGTCACTGACTTATACCCATGTCCTTGATAGACACTGACAGGTCCCATGTAAACGCAGTGCTGGGCTGGCTGGCGGTGACTGATGTTAGCCATTTAATGTGCATCAGCGCTTTCAAATCTTATTATACACCACAAACCACAAGTCTCTTCTCCGAGTGAAGCCTTGAGACTCTGCTGTCAGCTCCCTTTGTGTAACTGTGAAAAAGAAGATGGTTTTCTCGGCCCATGGGGCGGAGTGCGGCATGCCTGACACTTGACAGTCCTGTTGAAGGTCATTTCTTGGGGTGAAATGTGAAGGAATCGCACTCTCCGTCAGCCAGGATAGGGTGGCTGTGAGAGTGCTCCTTGAGTGGTACTTGAGCATCAAATCCCTACTTCACTTTGTGGGTGGGAATGTTATCCATCGCTACCATAACACCAATACAGGTGTGTCATACAGGACAGGTGCTATTTTTAATATTATACCAGATAGATAGATCTATACTTTGATCCCCAAGGGAAAATTCAAGAACTAACCAAACTAGCATTTTCAAGTCATTGATGGCTTAGGCTTTACTGTACCATGCCCTCAGCGCAGTTCATGCTGATAGTGGAAACCCAAATTAGACTGATTTTATGCCCACAAAGTAAACAAATTGTAACCTCACACATACACACGCACACACACACACACACACACACACACACACACACACACTCTACATACACAAAAACACACAATGATCTGCAATCCCTCACGTTCCTTTCTATAACTATGTGTGGTACGTACGGACATGGGCAGAGAATAACCTAATGAATTGAGGCAGGCATCTCCTCAGTGAGGCTTTGTCATCTGTGTCTCAAATATAAACATGGTAAACATAATCTGTCGATTAGCATGAGAGATGGGCTGCTGTGGATCGTTAGTGAGGCGATTTGCCTCTCGATCAGGGACCCCACCAATCCTCTCTACTGGTGACTTCCAATAATTCCTCTGGGTGTGATGGGGGAGGACACTTAACTCTTGACTCCAGCGCTAATTAGTGTCATCTCCAGTGCGCCAGCATCACTCTGCATTCTAAGTGCTCTCTAATCAAGCACATCTCTCCGGCATCCCAAGGTTGAGCAGGGCCTGGTGTCAAATCTGCCTTTATTCAGTGAAAGGGCCTTTTTTCTCTCAGGTAAGATGTGTGGGTGTCCTCACAATTTCAGACATATCCCTACTGCGTGTCTGTGCAGAGACCGATAGCATAGCGTGAGACCTACAGCCAGGTGTATGGAAGAAACAAATGGTAAAAATCAAGGATTGATTCTCATGAAATCACTATTTACCAGCCTTTTTTTTAACTTTAATAATGGCACCGATGGAACTACAAAGTATGTATTTCCATGGAATCAATGTCAGGTACCAACTTATCATTAGTTCTTATTTATCACAAGTTTAAATCATTATTTGACCAACACCTTATAAAATAAGGCCCAACACACCAAAACTTTCTATTGAGGTGTGTACTGTATGTGCAAGGTTTAGTACTGAAAAAGGCATAATTGGGTTCCAATGCCAGTACACTTATTGGTTCAAACTTGAAAGGTATCCAAGCCTGTCCTTCATGTCCACTGTCTCACTGTAAAATGGAGCCATTCGAGGTCATGGGGTTGAACAGCTAGGGCTTGACCTAGTTGATTTGACAGTATTTCACACACAGGCACAGACACACACACACACACACACACACACACACACACGGAAAACTGCCCCCAGTAAAAATGACTTTCGATTAGTTTTGACCTCAACTGCAAATGACACCCACTATTGGAGTGATCCATTGTCTTGGAAAAAAAGCTAAAACTTTGCCAATAAATTTGGGTTGAGCGTGACAGAGTGCCACTGCCCCCCTTATCTGAATCCTTTAAAAATAGACTAACGTCTTCCGCGAAAAGCTGCATGTTAAAATTGAGTTAAAACGCATGTTAAAAGTCTCTTTCTTCCTCTCTTCCCCTCTGACTGCGGGCCCTCCACCGCCACCAGCACCCCCACCCACCCACCCCCCTTCTGTGTGGGTGGGAAAATGAATGTGGGAGATCTAAATAGCGCAGAGGTGTTTTGACATTATTCAGGCCTAATCGAGGGCTGATTGGACAGGCGCTATGTGACCTTCCAGCATAGAAAGAGCACTGTCTCACCGGCCTGTTTTCAAGTGCCATGCTGCCTGAGGTTATCCCTTCAATTAGTGCAATCGTGGCAAGAAATTATCTCAGCCCGCTGAATGGGTTGACCTTCTAACATCTATGGCTATTACTGTTACTTAAACACCATACCCGCTTGCATAAGAAATTGGTTTCTTGTCTGCTGTGGCGATAACATTCTTCAGGGTTCCAGAAATGGCAGGAAGTGCTCACCTCTGGCACATTATTTTGTGACCGGAGAGAAGGCCCATTGGAAATAAAGTGGCAGTGCAGCAAAGCATGTATTCATGCCACAGCTTTTGAAGCAAAGCTGCATGACCTTAGTTTATTTCAAGTGCTGCGTGGGTGTGTTCGCACCCATGCAAGACAGTCCAGGGTCCAGGGAAGGGTGGTAACGATGAGTGAGATCATTGAGTGAGACCCTTGGTTACGTCAGGGCCTTGACCCAGCCTGTACTTCAATAAAACCTTGTCTCAAATGCTACCAAATCATCGAAACGTTGCACTTTCCATAAGCCTAATTTTCATAGTGCACCGTACACGTTCATAAAATTTCCATTCATTCATGAAATCTTGTAACGTATGATATTTCTTTTCCTAACTGGTTAAACATTTCTAGAACCGCCAAGTCATTTGACCGGCGGTCATTTTGACTCCTATGCTGGAATAGCGTCAGCAAGAGTTCTTTATTTTAATTATTTTTATTGAATTGAATTATTAATTACTGTAATTAGCCTACTGTAGGTTAACACAAACACGAAAACTCTCAAATAACTATTTGCAGTAACAAAATAACAGTATTCAGCAGCCTAACTATTTTAGAAGAACAGTAGCGTTGCGCGCTCCCTCTCTCTCCCTTCCGCTCCCTCTGTCTCCATCTCTCTCTCTCACACACACGCACGCACATTATTCACAAACAGTGTTGGCCTGCGCAACAGCTTGAAGAGCTCCGGGCTGAAATTGCTGGGCAATATCTGTGTCTGTGCTGCTCCAGTAGCCTACAGGACCCACGCGTTAAGTGCGCCCATTTCCTGGTTACAGCTTGGGCAATGTATTGCCTCGTTATCTTTTGTGAATGTCCATGTCTTAGATTTCGCAATATTTTAATCAATGGTGCGGTGTCAAAGTCGGATGCCTTCATGTGCATCAAGCATTGCTAGACAAATAAGAGCAGCGCGAGAGAAAATGACACCTGTAAAAAGAGGTTAAAATGACTTCTCGGCGGTTCTAGGTAAAAATGGTCATATTTGAGTTTTATCATACACTCAAATATGAATTCATATGAATATGAATGCATTCAGCAGAGGTAAAAAAAAAACAGAGGTGGGGATTATTCAAATCCCCCCCTGCCCTTAGGGCTGTCCAAGTTAATACATTCAAATTACATCAATGCAATCTCATTGTATCATCTTTGATATTAGCGATATATTCAATCTGAAAGGAATGTGATTATATGGTGATGAGCTATTAAAGAGCCACTATAAGCTTAGCTTGGCCATGTAGCAGGTCAGAGAAGCTAATCTGTCTCTGACATTGTGAAACAAATGTAACATATTCTAATATTGATGTTGTACTTAAGTAGATCACAGGCTGAATATCCATTAAACTTCCCCATCACTCATTCTGTCATACATATAAACACACACACATTCACACACAACCGCCCCCCCCCCCTCTCCCCACCACACACACACACACACACACACACACACACACATATTGCATACATTTTTAATCATTAGAATTTTTTGGGATCTCAAAAAAGGGTAACAATTACTGATCCAAATATTGGTTAGAAATGTCATTAGATGTAATTTGATAGATCTGGGTAAACAACCAGATGGATAAACTACTTACGCATCAAAACACTTTTGCAATTGTTTCACCTGCTGGTTTAGCCGTCTGTATGTTGATTTAGTTTGAGCCAGTCTGAATGCAAACCAAATCCCTGGGTTCGGATGTTAAGCTTGCCATTACCTTTCAGCTGCAAACTAAGAAACTGCACTTTGTTGTCTTGGACTTTTTTTAAGATGACTTATCAGAGATGCACAAGCCAACTCTCACACTGTTGGATTGCTGTTACTGAGCATACTAGGGAAAGGTCCAATTCCACTAGCAGTGCATACTCATGAATTGTCATTCTGTCATAAATATTAACACACACACACACACACACACACACACACACACACACACACACACGCACAGACACACAGGCACAGACACATTGGACAATAGCAGATGAGAGGAGGCCTCCCGCTATGGATTGTTATATCTGAGAGGGCAGACAAACAGAGGGCAGGCCTCCTGCTGCTCTACGTCCTGTCTGGCTCCACTCCTTTCCCCTGATACACCACAAATATGAACCACTCTCTCACACCAAACTAGGTCAGCACATCTTCAACCAAAATCCTGTGTGTGTGTGTGTCTGTATAAGAGAGAGAGAGAATAAGAGAATGTCTGTCATACAAGCCATTGTACTAGTTTGGATTCCTATTATTTCACATATGCTATAAGAGCAGATGACAGGTCAGCATTAGTATAGTTTCTGTCAGGACCACTTTAGTCCAAATATACTGTAAGAGACCGTGAATACACCATGAATACAATCATTTCTCTGTGATTGTATGGGTGTGGGTGGCTCTGTTCTGAGGAACTCCCTGCCCACCCACGTGCATACATGGAGAGCCTGAGACAGGGAGAGCTGCAGCAAACAACCCCCCCCCCCCCCCCCCCCCCCCCCCCCCCCATGGGGCAAAGAGCAGAGCAGCCATCAATGATGACAACAGCACAGCGAATAACAAGTGTAGCACGCAATCAGCTGGGCAATCAGCTAACTGAGGGCGGGAGCCTGACTCTGTGGCCTGCCAGAACTAACGCTGCCACTAATGTTTTGTGCTCTGTTTATTAGCATACTGTAGCATTGTCCCCCCAAACACCAGTGCATTATAGCTGTGAGTTGGTCATGTTCAAGCTGCCAGAGAGTGCACACTGGTAATATCAGTGTTTCACATTGATGGTATTTTACAGATCCTTCAGAGCCACTTCAGAGGTCTACTCCAGAGCACCACTTTCTGCTTGGCTGCCATGCCACCATATTGTATCTGAACACAGGAATTGTGAAGCATATTAGAAACTCTCAAAGCTGACATTGAAATTCTGCAATCAGTCTTTCAAAGCCCAGTGTTGTATGTTGCGGTAGTAAAATCAATTTAATTTCACACCTTTTCCCTCAGAAAAATAACAGACGCCGCAGACCCGTTATGGTGACAGTTTGGGTGGCTGCTGTGACAGCTGTCTCAGTCTCACAGTGCCACAGAGATTATTGTCTGCCTTCGTGTGTTCTGAGTTTGCCTTGACAGGCCTTCATACCCAGCTTTTTTCTAGAGGTGCTCCCATTTTTCACTCCATTTGGAGCTGTCAATTAAGCTGACAGGTGGCCCTCTGTCCTAATGCACAGGATAAATGAGATATGCTCAGGTGTCCGTTTTTAACTAGTAAGCATATCTGCCTCGGCTTCCAAGCCATCTAATATGCTTGGAAGTACCGGTAGACAGACACCTTTATTAGAGTGGCTGAGGGTTGTAGAGAAAATTGCAGGTTTGAAGAAGGAAATTAATGAGTTTCCACTTCCCTTTCAAATGGACAAATACTGTATGTGGAAATAAAACAAGAGGGAAAAAACAGGAGTTTTCAAAAAAGTCCTTACGTTTTTATCATACAGTTTTATATGAAAAAAGTTAAATGCACACACATTTATTTTGCTATTAGCTCAGTCAAATTACTTTTTACATCCAACAGATGATATGATCCGATGAATAGAAATATTTCTACAGCTGATTCAAGGTGAAGACATTGGTACAAGCCTTTGATAATTACCACATGCTTACCACACTTGGTAACTACTTAGGCTAGAGAAATTGAAAAAAAAACCCCTGCCTGGTGGAAACCTCAGCCATTTGCAATTGCATGTTATATGTCATCTTAACAATGGAACGGAAGCACAATTTCATCAAGACATTTGTACTGTAGTGAACTACTCTTCCTCAAGAGCTACAAGCTGCATAAAGGCTTTTTACGTACACTGGTGGAGGAGCTTGCAGACCTGTGCCAAAAGCAGTAATCTTTAAACTTTGACTTTTTGCAGGTTTGGCCATGAGTTTCATTGTGCAGTTTTTGACTCATTGTCATAAGAGAATTGGATTCGTCTAGTGTTTTTCTTCTTCTTTTTCTTTTTCTTCTTTTTTTCTTCATTCTTCATTTTCTGTGTGTAGCTTTTTTGAGGAGGAAGAAGACTGCAAGGGCTGCAATCTTTCCTTCACACTTTCTCTCTCTCTCTCTCTCTCTCTCTCTCTCTCTCTCTGTCTCTGTCTTTTTCTTTCTTTCTTCGTCTTTCTTAAGCATGAGTTAAAAAGTGTGTTGTCAGGCTGTGGAGAGGCAAGTGTAGCTGCTTTCCAGGCGTGTATAATCCCAATGAGACATATTTGGGAAGGCTGTGCTTGTGCATGTGCATTAGATGAGAGAGGAGACAGGACACTACTGTGGCCTATACATATCGGGGACACATGCACACTGCTCCAAATACATTCTCTGCTGAGAGCTGAAACTAGTTCAATTGATTGAGTCACACTTTTTAATGAGTATTCAGCCCTGCATCTAACTATCCTGGGGCCATATGCAGCTATTGGACTTGTGCAGGCAGTGCTGGCAAATTACACAGCCATCAAAACACTTGGCATGGCAAGGTGATGGCATCAGTCTCAAGGCTTTTTTGTCAGTGACCAGTGTTTGGAGAAGTGTGTGTTTGTTGGCGCAAATAAATTGTGTCTTAGAAAAAACGAGGTTATATGAATACATGATTGACCAAATATTATTTTAAACATATACTTACTGGATTTAAACTTAGCCGTCCATTCATAATGATGTTAGTGATATACTTTAAACAATAACTGAAAATCCGTTTGACATTATATGTGGTATATTCCACATTACTTCTACATTACTTCTTTGTCTGTGTGGAAAAGGTTGAAAATCCAATTAAACAGCAGTAAAACAGCTATTGCAATTGCCGGGAGTTACGTTTTGTGTGGGTCTATGTTTTTTTTATGATTATGCCTTGTCTGTGTTACACTTAGATAATAATACAATGAAATGAGAGTGAATGTCACCCATGTTCAAGTAATACTACATTATAGTATATAACAGGGGTAACGAACTGGCGGACCCCGGGCCGGATCCGGACCCATGCGCAATGGCATCCGGACCGAGAAAAATATCTATCTCTCTGCTCTTTATGTTTATGGTTTATGTCCGTTTTGAGCCGTCAGAAACGGTTAATTTAATTCACAGAAAAAAATTAATCGCTCATCTTTTTCGAACTACAGAGGTTATCCCATCTTCAGAGTTGCAGATTGAATTTACGTACGCACCCATCAGTTTGTATATATTATCACTATGACAACTGTAGCTGCAACGTAGCTGCAAAGTTTTCCCTCAAACAGCGATTTGCGAACAGTTTCTTTAGCAAACAAAAATCATGGCGCACTCAATACATGGCAAAAAGTGAAAGGTGGATTCTGAAAATCGTGATTTCAAGGGCAGACAGAATCCACTAAACTCCGAGTTAAGGACCGGAAAAATAAGCCAGACGCAAGCATCATACCAAGCAACACGCAGGTCAGCCACACAACATGTGAGCGTGCAACTGAAACTTCGAGTGGCATGGGTTTTAGGCAAGCACAAAGGACCGTTCTCTGACTCTGATTCCATTGCTGCAAGACTAACTGAATTTATTGGACCAATGAAATCTGCTGTTAAAAAGGCTAAATCATTTCATTGCCTTTGGATGAATCTACAGACAACACTGAAAGCCAACTAACTTTTCACACTGACTCCTGACAATACGTTGTGCATAGTTGAAATGTTTCTTTTGGGGTTAGGCCCTACTGCATTTCTGTTGTTCGGTTCAAAGTATTTAAACCATCACTGTTCCGGACCCTGGAAAGATTGGAAATTTTATGAGTGGACCTTTCAGGTTTCTAGTTGAGTACCCTATAAGCATCAGCAGGTAAACTTTGATAAAAACCCAGTAAATGGTTGTGAAATATTTGCATATTTCATCAAATATGTTAATTAACATAAACAAAAAGTAAGCATTTACAGGCATAATAAATAAAATATCATATATAAATCTTATACAAATATACTTATTTTTAATGTCTGGTTTTAATGTGTGGAGTGGTATGATTGCATATGCTGGATTATATACACCATGGGTTTTTAACTTCAAGTCTGAATCAATATTGAATCTGAAAGTAATGCTCTGAAGCCAGAATGAATAAATAGAAGCCAAGGTCTGTTTTCCCTCCTGACTTCACTGCCCTGAACACACCCAAGCTCAGCAATAAGGCTGGAAGAGAATTGATTTAGGGGCAGCACTGGGTTCTCTCCCACGCTCCCTTCCAGTGTGTCAGCATGAGGCCAATCTATGGCTGGCCCTGACACACAACCCCATACCTCTGACCAGGAGGGGGACGGCTGCCAAGAGTTCAAAACCAGTCTGAGAAAGACCAGAAGAGACAGACGGGAAAAGAGAGAGAGAATGGGGGAGTCTGATCAAATGGCAGAAGGAGAGGCACTACAGTAGTTTACTTTAGCATGCTGAGGCAGGGGTTTTTATTTGAAAAAAAAGATGGATCAGACAGATGAAGAATGTTTTCATTTAGTCATTTTAATGAGTAGTTTCTGACAGACGAGAGATTGAAATGAGACAGGGATGGTGAGTGATTGAGAACAAGTGGTAGTAGTGGAAGACTTGTTTGAGACTTGCTTCAGTATGCACCCATCAAGCCCAGTGTAATCAGGATAAAGCCCACAACCTCGCCAGAGTCAAAGATGGCATGGTCCCAGTCTGTGCTCTGCCCTGCTCCTCAAAATGACTATCAGATGGAGAGCGGTGGGTGGATGACTCAGGCTTCATCGGGCTCCATCAGGCTATGAGGCTGTTTGCCTCCGCCACAAGCAATAATGCCTTTAAAAGGCACTTAATGTGCTGCTGTAAGTCTGCTGACCATTAGTCCATCCGTCAGTTCTTTTATGCTCTTTTGGAGGGATACATTTAGTCTCTTTGAAACCATGGTAACAATGCCTCTTAGCGCTTCAAGCCCCTGGCTTTATTCCTGATCCTGTTATGTGGCACGCCGGACCCACTGTATGCTTGGAAGCATGAAAGGAAAAGGTCAAAGCTTTAATTCACACCGACTTCTCAAAGCCTTGGAGCGGTACAAATGGACTATGTAGGATATAGGCTTGTCTAAAATTGTCAAGCATATCTGATGCTGGTTATAGCTGACCACAAACAGATTAGCTCTAATTTCAACGGATTAAAACTGATTATGCTAGAGATAACGGACGGCGAGGTGTCCTGATACAAGGGGAATAATAGACAAGTCAGGGTCAAAGAACGCCACAAGGCTTTTAGCAGAATCCATTATTTTCCCATATTGGGACACTTTGAAGTTATCCCACTTATCACCTGGTTGAAACTCATGCTTACAGATAATAAGCAAGCGTTTGAACCTAAATGAAACATACCGTATAGTCTGAAACGAAGCTAACCTGTTCGGTTGCTACTCTTCAGATGTCCCGTTATTGGGGAATAACGAACAGACCGTCACCAGCAATCAGAAAATAACAGTTGATTTGTCTGGGTGATAATATGGCATAAGGAGAAGAAGATGAAAGCATGGCACAGAGCAACTGCAGACTAGCAGACAACTCTGTTCATGGGGATTGTTTGGGGGGCAGTTTCAACTTATTCTGCTCAAACTTGTCATAACTTATTTTTGCTTCCCACAGACTGTATAACAAGGAAAAACCAGTCTTGCAGCACATTTTTGCATCCGACTGCCAGGCTTTAAACCCTTTTGCTACACTAAATGATTGATTTATGGAATTTAATCAGTTGTCTTCTGTGGCCTGCAGAAATGTCAGGGAGGCAAAGGTAAGTTTCTGCCAATTCTGTCTCTCAATCTCCTGGTCTGGTGGGAATGCAAACGCTCCCGAATTAATGAGCAGTGAGAAGGACTGTGATTCCCCAGGTTGAGGTTAATCTAACCACAGACGGATACAGAGAGGAAAAGAGAAGCTGGAATATAGAGTTAGTCCGTGGGAGAATAGAGTTAGAGAGAAAGAGAGAGAGAGAGAGAATGAGACTGTGAGAGGATTCAGTGGATTTGCTGTATGTATGCTTGGCAGGTTCTGACTCATTGTGAGTTCACTCTGAGGTATCATTCTGCACCACATCCTTCCTCTAAACCCGCTGATCCAACTCTGTGACTGATGCATACATTTGATCATCACAAGTGTCTATCAGAGGCCCGGGCAAACTTTAAAGCTAATATTAATCACACGCTGGCAGGTATTTACCCAAAGCGGTGAGGTCTGCTCATGTTTTGACAATGAAATGTACCTATACAGAGTGCATGATAAAGAATGTCAGGAAATATGAAGGCAAATTGATGAACCACTTGTTTAATTCATAGTCGTTTTATGAGAAATGAGATTAACATTGTAGACACCTAATGCTTTGTCAACGTAACACTTCATTCTGACTGCATATCTGATGTTGCCTAAAAGATAACTTTCTGTGGTATGGCAGCTACTATGGCAAGAAGTTTTTATTAAATATTTGCTTATTTATCATTTCCAAAACGCCTCCTTTTCCAAAAAAGCTGGTGGCCATTATTGAATCCACTGGGCTTCTCAGCAGCTTGCGTAATGAAAGCAGACTAGCAGTTACAGACTGAAGGACTGGGCTATGAATGGAGACAAACAATGACTTTTTCCCCACAATTACTCCCTGAGCCATAACGCTCTCATTCACTTTACTTCTGCAAAAGCACAATTAATCTCCATTTATTTCTAAATTGAATGGCACTATTTTTCACTGAAACGATTTTTGCATGAGAAATCCCTGAAACATTAAGGCACATGCATTTTCATTAACGTAACATTTTTCAACATTACCAAAAGTCATTTCAGAGATGGGCCTATAACTCTGAATGCCTTTTCCAGCATTCAGCACTTTGGTTCTACATTTCGGATAATGTGCCCGACATTATTATGAGAAGACAGCGTGACTTTTACAAATTGTGTGGTAATTCATTTTTTACTGCCTTTTATGCCCTGAAGTTAACTCAGCAAAGTATCACAAAACTGAAGACAGAGTTGTGGTTGCTTTCAAAATAAAATACCATGTTGGTCTTCTAATGTACTACTTTATCAGCACTTTTGTCCAAAAAAAGTATAAAATCAAACAAAGACTCATCACATTAAATGATCAACAATATCCTCTCACTGAGGTCCTTGTCAAATCTATCAGGCATGTTGCTCATGCATAACCCTGAAGGTAGATGTTAATGAAGTCATCTAGTCAATGAAAACATGGAGCCTGTCAGACTGGCCATAATGAGCAAGTGCATGATGACAGAGAGACCTTTCATTCCCATCTCATCACGCCATTGGCTTGTTGTGTCTGGTTAACTGGGCCGAGGGAGATGAGCCAGGACTGAGGTAACCAGATCAAGTGCTCATTACCGGACCACTGAACCTTATTACTCATGATAAAAAAACACACATTTACCTTGGATATTATGGACCCAGGTGGACCCGGATATTATGGACCCAGGTGGACCCGGGTAATCAGCTGTTCAATATGAACAGGGCGGACAATTTATAATGATTGCTAAAAGCATATGCAGTGGCATAGGTGTGTCAGACAGAATAACAGAATGCATGGCTGGAATTTACTGCATGGATTGCCATAAAATGTGAACTTTGCTTTTTTTTAAAAGAGACTGCTTTTGAGTACCAGGGCACTGCTGGCAAACCCAGGCTAATTTACTGATTCCAACCCATTCTCTTCCTCTCACTTTCTGTCTTGCACTTGCACTGTCACAATAAAAGCCAAAAGAAAATAGAAAAAAAAAATTAAAAAGAGTGCTTTGCTGTAGACCCTGCCTATTTCAAACTATAGCCCTGTTTTACATGGTTAGATTACGGCAGGGAAAAAAATGCAACACGGAGCAATCGGACTGAACTACAGAAACTCAGTATACATTAGCTGTCAGTTTGCTATTCAGTCAGTGCGGTAGCAATTGCTTTTGTCCTGTCCAACAACAGGGCTATGGGTCAAAGTGCTTCCCTGTGAACCAGGCAGTACAAATGCATGAGCATGAAGAGGGTGGGATGGTCAGTGTGGGCTTCAGCCAAGGGTGATCACTGGCCAACAGCACTAGTGATTTGTTGTGAGGAATGGCCGAGTTGCACTTCCTCTTCCACTGCCTTGCCAGGACAGAAAAAGCAGTGATTGAAATTTCTCAGAATGAACAACAAGCCCTGAGTCTAAGGCGCATTTCCTCTGATTACACGTCTTATGACTTCTCCTATGGCACCCCCCACAAGTCTTTTTTCTGGAGAGAAAAAGAAAAAGATTTCTGGAGAGAAAAAGAAAAAGGGTGAAAGGAGTTTCTCATGACAGGTGATAAATGGTTACGGTGTGGGAATCTATCCACTGCATCAACAAATCGGAAATGGGATCTCTGCACGATAACAAATTGCAGGGAGCACACCATGATTCACCTGCGGTATGAGCGCACCCGCGCGCTCTCCCACTCACCACCGCACACAGCGGTGCCAAGGCATGGCGCCCCCTCAGAGGCTGGCACTGCTGTGATTGCAAAAGACACACGTATGGTGTTCAGGAGCAGAGAGCCAGCAGGAATTAACCGCCTGTGGGGAGGCCAAGAATGCCTACAGTACAAGTGAACCCTGCAGCAGATGAGGCGTGCTTTGCAAAACCATGAACGCTGTGTCCTGACTGCAAGCAGTTTTCAGGATGGTGTGGGAACCATTGACTGTCTACACCAGAGTATACACTGTAAAATATGCCTGTTCTCTTTCGAAAGATTCTCTGTTCAAACTAGTCTACCAATACAACGTGAATGACAGAAAGACAGCAACAGAAGTTCTGCTAATATCTGACATCATTGTGTCACCCTGCATTGCACGGTGTGGCATTCTGTTATTCCAATAATAATGAAAATAATGTAATTTCAGCTGATTTTGTCGCTAACATTCGCTTGCAGTTAGGACATGTTATAACTCTCTCACACACACATATCTCTCACTATTTGCATCTCATGCACCCACTTGACAAAGTTAACACGTTATAGTGTGATAACGCAACCTCACATTATCGCAGTTATAATAAATAACACCATTAATGCAGGGTTGTCTTGGTATTGAACACAGCTTATTTCACAGGTGATTAGCATTTTTTTTTTGCTATTTTTATTTTAGATTTCAGCCTAAACTCGTTTGTTACTTTACAGTAAGCTAGCTTTGCATCTTTTGTGTTGGTTCAAGTTCACCATTTCACCTGCTAAACTCAACTTCCTCCTCAAGAGTGGAAACATGAGTGCAGTGGTGGTGGTCCAGCTGTGTGCATCTGTGAGATGGGTCCAGATGATGGCTTGGTGGGGTGTCTCATGCAGACCCAGTGCTGAGACTGATGTGCTTGTGGGCCGATGCAGCAGAGGGAAACTGTGAGCTCTGCAGCTGCTAGACCTTTTTTTCTGTCTCTCTCAGTCTTTAACTCTTTATTTCCTCTCTCACACACGGCCTCTCCACACACTGCCACACACACACAATCACACACACACACAGTTGCTCTAAAAATGATTTAGGTTCAAGTAACTTACTGGGCTAAAACATCCCAAACTCTACTCAACCTGTATTCTTTCCTCAGTTTAGATTATTATTATGATTTCAAATTTAACTTGAAGTATAAACATATTGCTACACATAATGCAAACGTAACATTCACAATTTGCTATATTCTAGCTACATTCTATAATATAGACATCCTCATTCTATACTAATCTTCTTTACACAACTAATGCAACCATGCCTATAAATGTTAACAATTGAATAGCCCTGAACTAAATAGCTTACTTTACACAATAGCATAGAATCTCTGTTTTGAACTAGATTGCAGTAGCCAGTAGTAGTAGTCAGTAAGATTGTCTTATCATCTCTTATCAGCCTAATCCAGTCTTCGAGTATAAAACCCCTGATGTTAATAGAATAGGATGGGTCGAGGGGGTCCAGCCCTGGACTCACCCCTCCACATCTGTGTGACATTGTTGAGCTGTGTGGCCCGTGGTAAAACAGACAGGACAACATACTCCTCTGTCTGGAAAGTGTGTTGGACAGGGGGTGATGGTTTAGATAGTTCAGTTCATGGTCCTTTATTCTGCTACTGATGACAGTGACTTGATAGAATTGCTGAAGAATACCAAATTTTAGAAAGAGCCAAGGTGAGTTTGGGGTTTATTTCACCGTGGACTCACCCTTCAAGCGTTGTGCTCAGAGAAATGGCTGGCCAACAATGGGAGCCACTGATTGATATAGTATTGGGTTTGGAGGAAATCACACACAGCCTTGTAAGATTTGATCCAAGTGCATGGTGGGAAGTGGAGATAATAGGTTTAGAGGAGATGAGCTCCACCTTGAACTAGCCTTTGGGGAAAGATGTTGGCAGGAGACAAAAGGTGAGTGGCACAAGTGCAGATAAGCATTGAACGTGTCTGATCACACCTTTGAATGCTAATTAGACTGGCCTATGCTCTTGGAGAGACAAAGTCATAAACAAACACAAACGGCAACATCCAGTTCCATCAGAGAGTCCACTTCCACGGCACCAACAGAACCGGCTTTTCTCACCAGCCTGTCTGGTCGTCTAGCTGTCCTCATCCTTGCACTGCTTTCAGTTTTGTTTTCAATAGTGTACATGCTATATAGGTACCCTTCCCCAGAGGCAAACTCAGCTTAAGACATGTTTGCCAGTTTCACTGCGCAGGCCCTCTGCAATCCTACACAGGCAACATGTGGCTCAGAAGCTTTTGGTTTCAGCCAGAGGCTGCTCTGTTGCAAGAACACAAAGAGAGTGTTGAGAGTAGGCACCGCCTCAGTAAAGGCAAGTAAATAAACTTGTAAATAAACTAGTGTAATCATGGAATGGGGTTGGTGGGGGTTAAGAGCTGACAGCTTACACCAATAGGATGCTTTGGGCGTATGGGTTCATAGCTGGAGGTGAAGAAGCTATGGGGAGGGGAAAGGGAGATAAAATGGAGCTCTGATGCCATGTTCATCCGCGATGATTTGTGAGGATACCGATCTTTAATTTTTGCACTAACCATTTGCAACTTTGCCATCTTGTGTCATCTTGATAATGCACTGGTAGCACAGGATTTGAGAGCACACATGTATTTAGAGGTAACCTGAATGGCTTCCAGAGCTAAAAGATCAAAAATGCCTTCTTGTGCTGGTGGTATGTTTTCAGACCTGTGCCAAAGGAAGTGACCTTTAACCTTTGACTTTTTGCTTGTTTGTCATCCAGCACTCTTTGACACATTGTTATGAAAGAATAGGGTTCATTTTGGGTTTCTTCTTCTTTTTCTTCTTGCTCTTCTGCAGCTTTTTTGAGCAGGAACTAGAAAGCAAGAATACTGGGCTGCAATCTATCTGCCTCTCTCTCTTTCTTTCTGTTTTTCTCCCTCTCTCTTTCTTTTTATTGCATTCACTATTCCAAAATCCTGTTATTTTCATCATGCTCCTCTCAAGCTTCTTCTAGTCTCTCAACTCAAAAAGTGTGTGTGTGTGTGTGTGTGTGTGTGTGTGTGCACACGCACATGTGTGTTAGAGAGAGTATATGACAGAAAGGAAGGGCATTGAGGTAGAGAGAAAGAGTGAGAAAAAAAACGAGTGTAGAATGAACTCCACTGAAGCTTGGCCTCCTTCCATCCACAGGTGGCCGGGGCTTTTTCCTGGAGAGGTGGAGATTAAAGTGCAGCCGGGGGAAGACCTGCGCCATTGCCTGAGGTAAGATAGCCCCTTATCTCGCCTAAGGAAGACATCCTTCTCCCTGCTCATCAGGCTGCCAGCCTGCTATCTACTGGCTGTTTGACAAGCTGTTTTAATACAGTAGACGTTGAGGGCATGGCACGCCCTGCTGAGATCATAACGCTCCCACACAGTCAGCCAGGAGAACATACTGTATTAATGATGCCGACACTGGGCATGCTTAGCATGACAATTATTCCATATGATAATAATGCACAGTTGATTGTAACCAAGATTGGCCAAATATATATATTTTTTTCGGAATACATTTTCATGTTTGTAGTTGATTAAATGAGTTGATTCACAGCTGCATGAGACAGGTTTTTCATCATTTTGTCAAATGGCATCTACACTGTTGTCACACTTTGCTCATTTTGCACTTAGGAGACAAGAGCTTTCATGCTTAGTTTCATTTGGTTTGCACCAATTAGGGTGTGTGTGTTTGTGTGTGTGTGTATGTGTATGTGTATGTGTTTTCTTTGTGAGGAAATGAATTTATTGTTTTGTGTATGTATGCTCTGTGACTCAGTGCAGCACATATTTGTGTTTGTGTGTGCGTGTATGTGGGTGTGCGTTTATGTGGGCATTTTCGTATACATGTGTATATGTGCATTAGGCATTCCACCTGAAATTTTACAGTGAGGCTTAGTGCGGCACGTGTGTCTGAATATGTTTGTG
Source organism: Limnothrissa miodon (assembly GCA_017657215.1). NCBI lineage: Eukaryota > Metazoa > Chordata > Actinopteri > Clupeiformes > Clupeidae > Limnothrissa > Limnothrissa miodon. The sequence continues at coordinate 160,573 of JAGFZM010001683.1, read as the reverse complement.
TGTGTGTGTGTAGGTTTGAGGGTTTGTGTGTCTGTGCATTCCTGCACACACGTGCTATACCCTAGGGAAGGTGTGTGTGTGTGTGTATACTGTATGTGTGGGTGCGTGGGTGTTGGGTGCATCCCTAATGTCTTCATGAAATGCCGATGGGGGATTGTTAATTGCTGCGTGTAGCCCGGGAGGTAAGTGACAGCGTGCAGGGAGCCTTTGATCAGCGATCTCCAATCAATGGGGATTAGGGTCGCTGTGGTGCAGCACCAGCCTGATTGTGGTGACACCGCAGGGCCTCCCCGAGCCACCACTAATTATGAGGGATTGCATTAAGAGATAGCACGGCACACGGTTCACAAGCACCTGCCCACGGTGGGATAATTGTTTCAGGAGTTGATAATAATTCTCCGGTGACGCGCGGCAGATTTGAGCTTAATCTGTCCGTCTGTCTTTCTGTCTGTCTATTTTGGTGCCGCGCCTTGAGGTAATGGGGTAGGTAGAGGTGCGTCCCTGGAGATAATCTGATGTTCTGTTCTCCGTCTGATCACTTACCCTTTTGGAGACCCACCTGGGCGAGAGAGGCTTTCTACCCAGCCATGATCCACCTCAGCTCACCCTGCCGGCCGGATCCAAATCTGGTGTTCCGGAACAGAAAGCCCGGTTTGATACCTGATCAATCTGAAGTGCTGTCCTTTGGCTTAATAATGGATGACTGAGATGAGCCGGATACCTGTCCGTTTTCTCCTCTGTCTGCCTGCTCTGAAACACGCTCACGTCAGGTGCATTCTGGAGGCCGGCCTTGTCTTTCACCCATCATGGATTTATTTTACGGCTTATCAGGCTGGGCAGGTAACAAGCCGGCCATTGTGAGCAGCATCTGTGGCCTGACTGCTGAGGGTAAGATAAGCTGTGTTTGTGTGTGTGTGTGTGTGAGGATTGTGTGTCTTTGTGGAGCCTCATCTTGGGCTCTACAGAGGATAGCCACCCAGCCCAGGAGTGCAGTTCAAATTCTGTGAAATGCCCTTTAAAACGGATGCTCTCTAGTATAGCTTGAGTAGTAGGAGTTGTTTGGTGTAAGACCTACACTTGTATGTATTGATTTAATGTGTATGACCTCAGGTCTGAAGCTTTCATTCTTTCTCCTATCTCTCTATTTCTCTCCATTACTTGCAAGCAGACAGCAGGAGACGCACTCATCTTCTCTCGGCTCTCTCCTGACCCCCGTACATGTTTTGCACCATCTTGACACGTACATCAAAAAGCATCAAAAATGACTCATTTCTCATTCACTTTAGTATCTGTCTGCTACACCTCTACACGAGTACTGTCTAGTATCTCATTAATTGGTTCACAGCTTTTTGCTCTGAGTTCTATCCTTTCCTACCCTGACAAGAAAGAACAAAGCCATTCCTTTTCAACATTTCCTCTCCTTTTTTTCAGCAGGAGGCAGAACAATATCTGTCATTTTAGGGACAGAGAAAACTATCATTTCTGCACAATGAAGATGAAAGGGAGAAAGGAACTCGTAGAAAAGTTCATGTGGAGATTATTTTTTTTCTGGAAGAGTGGAGGATTTGCGGAGTAGTTTGCCCAGAGGAGAAGCCAGGCATTACTGTCAAGCATGGGCTCTGACAGACTGTTTGATCTAATGCTTAGGTGGGATTTACTGTCAGGTATGCAAAGACAGATAACGCGCCATGAGAAAATACAATTAAAACGAACTGGTCTTTGCTCAGAATCTTGCTGTGTTGCCGTGGTGTTTAAACTGGATGGGTTCACACTCTGTAGAAACACACAGAGCTGTAGCTTTGCTGAAAGCCTGTAAACATGCTTTGATACGTACATCAAACTTTGGCAGGTCGGAATTGGAGAAAAATAAGCAGTAGCACATATCGAAAGAAAACATTCAGAGTGTTAAACAAAGGTGTGAACAAGGTCCATTAGTTCACAGAACAGGAACAAAGAGGAGAGCGAACTCTGAAGGCTGCACATTCAAATAGCCACCCTCATTGTCTCCATTCAGTCATAATTAAAACGGCTCCCTCCAATGTCTCCAGCCACACTCAGTGGTATGGGGGAAAGATCAGAGCTTGTGACAAAGAGCAATTACTCTGACAGCCTCACGGATGGGTCTCCTGCAGGCAGAAATGCCAAATTCAGTGCATTGAATCAGACAGAGACCAAAGTTTCTCTGTATCTCATCCAGTCTCTTATGGAACAGGGAATGAGATTAGAATATTAACTCACCTATATGACAGTTATGATGAAATGGCATTCACACGTACTGGGAATGATCTGCTACAACCTTTCAATTGATCCACCCATATACCCAAGCAGGTTTAAACGTTTAGTGTTCGTGTCCACCATACTGATCACATCCAAGACTAAAATAACATGAAATGCACAGCTGATCAAAAAGGAGTGTTTAATAAAGAATCACAGAATATTTTGAAATGTTGTCTATTATCCCAAACTTTGAGATTGTGGCGATCGAATATAGTGTAGTTTTCTGAAGCCACAAGTAGTGTGTCCGCTTGGACTTTGGAGTTTTCTGGGCATAAAGTCTACCTTATGTATGTGGCAGCCAATGTCATGTACCTAATTGACTATTTGCAATTACAAATTTTAAAATGTCGACCCATGAAGCGAATAATGAGTAAAATTTGACTGGTCAGTGTAGCGTGATGTATTCCGAGCCCAGTGCCATTTATATTCTCCTCTGGTTGACATGACTGTAATTAAAATGTTAGTAAGGGGAGTTAAGGAAGCTAAAGCGACGAGCACTGGGGAAGCTCAGTGCTTGTGTGCTGCCATGGTTTATTCATGTCCCACTTCACTGGCTTAAGCCCATGGTGCCGTAAGAGCTTTGGCCGGTGGCGCTAAGGAGACTTTCAAATGTGCAGGGTCGCAGGTGCCCGGCACGAGCAGCAGCCAATGATCCTAAAAGACAAGGCAATTTTGCCGCCACCGTAGGGGCAATGAGAAAGGAATGGTAATGTGGTAGCAGCAGGGGGGGTTCCACATAGGAATCGGTGATGTGTGTGTGTGTGTGTGTGTAAGGGTGTGGGGCTGTGTGCTGCATTTGTTACGTGGTGCATGCCGATGTCGAGATGTTTGTACATTAACCTGTACAAATGGAGGTTAGCCGGCGCCTTCCCAGCATTCATGGCTGGGCCTGCGGAAGCAGTAGCCGGGGACTCAGTGCGAGGGCTGGGGAGCCCAGAGCTGTGCTGAATGAAGGCAGGCGGCTCCTTATGCCACGGCTCGGGTCAGATCTAACAAGGGAGGAGGATGGGAAGACAGGGAGGGAGAGAGGCCTCGGGGGACTGATAAGAACACTGAACTGACAGCACAATCTCCCACTTCATCCTGTCCTTCTATTTCTCTCTCTCTCTCTCTCTCTCATTTTGTCCTTGCTCCCTCCTTCTCTCACACACACAAACTGTCTGTTCTTCTCCACCTCCTGCTCCTCTGACACCCCCCAACACACACACACACACACACACATCTCATGACATTGGACATCTTGCATGCGGTGGCACCAGACTCTTGCGGTAGCTCTGACAGTGTTTGGCGGATGAGCTGCAAAGGCCTGCTGAGTGCTGTAAAGAGAGCCGAGCCCGGGGGCCATCTCTCTCTCTCTCTCAGCCCTGTGCAGAGGGAGCCTGGGTGTGTCGTTAGAGAGAGGGTGGGAGGCCCACATGTTGATTTTTCAAAAGCTAATGGTGTTTTACAAGAGGCGGAGGAGGCAGCTAGCGAGCCCCGGGCTTTAATGTATTTTCCTTTTTTTCCCCCCTTTTTTTTGGTATCTTGTTTTTCTTTGCCTTCAATAAGCGCAGCTGATGAGGATATGCAGAGCAGCGGGCCTGTGTTTGGCTGCGGAAGTTTTGCGTCTCCCCCTAGGGAGGGCACAGGCACTGTGATCAAGCTCAGCTCACTAAGATGGGCCCAGAGAACATCAGTGCTGTGCTCATAGATAATGCAGGGTGCACTGTGATAGCTTGTGTAACCTTTGGGTGTGTGTGTGTGTGTGTGTGTGTGGGCGTGTGTGCACTGTGTGCTAAATGAAAATTGATATATATCAAGGGGACTGCAAAAAAAAGCCTCTTGGATCATCCATTCCAAACTGAATTTATATCATTAAATAACTTCACCGCATCACATTATTTTTCAATTCCATAAAAGAGATATTGTCCTGATTAATGTCTGGACATTAAATTACATGAATAGACCAGGACTGTCCTGAAAAAAAGCTCTTTATTTCTTTTCTTTCCTTTCCCAGCTGCATGCAGAATAGATTCTTTCAGTGAAAATGGAGGGGCCTTTGCCAGATAGGGTATATTTAGCCTATTATAATGTTGAACCCGTTATTCGGTTTCTTTTTGACAGAAATATGGAAATCTAGTGGGCAAAAGTTAGCAGCAGTATAATAAGTGTGTTTGGTTTGGTTGTCAAAGCACATTAATAAGTACTAAGTAGTTTGTTATGAAAGATATATCAAGAATAACTCATTATGAATAACACATTGGTGAATACAGGCATAATAAATCATATGACCCCATTTTGCTCAACACTCACATTTATTAGTCACTCTATGTGTTAGATGAAAGATATGAAAGATATCCTACTTAAAATAGTGTTTCTGAAAAAAGGGCAAATCCCTGTGTTTTAGAGCATTATTACAAGTAATTATTTAACAGACATCTATTTGAAACATGGTTAGCAAAATCACAGTATTACAGAGTATACAGTATGATGCATAGATTGCATGAGTGAAATGTAAGGTTACCCTTTTTATATCATGGTTTGACTTTTACAGTGTGTGACAGTGAAGTCTTTTAAAGTAGCTGAGGTGGAGAGTTTACTCGTTGACTGACTGCATCTGATAAGCAGCGTGTTGTTTAAATGCCATCTTATCCCATTTCATCTGTTTGTCATTGGCAAGTTTTTATTGGCCACCCCTCCCACCATGCACACACACACACACACACACACACACACACACTTCCATGCCAATCGGAGGCATCTTTATGATGGGGTAAATCAAAGTGGCACGGTGGGGTAAGAGCGCCATACACTGCATCCGCTCCGTCTCCCCTCCTATTATGGCTGGGCGGCGGCAGCATCTTCCAGATGTCGAGTGAGGCAGACAAATAAGACCATCTGTTATCTTAGGGAAAGGTTAATGCCTTCCTCGCCTCGCCCACGCTTCACCTCCTCGCCGGCCCGTCTGCCTTATCTCTCCCTCCTCGGGTCACCGTGCCCCTCCTCCACCTCCTCCATCTCCTCCATCTCTCAGCCTCAGCCCTAGTGTGGCTCTGACACGCAGCCTATGCATTGCCCCCACCCAGCATGGCCAGACTAGTCCACAGGAGCGGGCCCATTGCTTGCTCCCTCTTGTTAAATCACGCTTGTGTTTCTTCAGAGGCTGGCCGTGACTGAATCCCAATTAGTGGCATAACCCTAAGCCCTGAATGCACACGGCCATGAATCAGCCATGAATCAGCCACTCAGCCGAGGCCAATGTCACTGAAGCCTTAGTGAGAGGGCACTGGGATTCATTCCCTCCATTCACACGCTCTCAGCAAAGGATAGTGCACAGGGATTAGACACAGCTGTAGACATCTCTATGGGTGGCCTCCAGTCAAACCACAGCAAGCCGTGACTGTAAATCATGGCATATGCCTGTGTCTCTGGGCCTGACATTTCAATCATGAAGATATACGTACAGCATGTCCTCTGTGACCCTGCATGCTGATTCCCATAGATCTGTGCATATCTCACATATGCACCACTTTTCCTTTCCCTTGTGGAAAGCGACATTATGCCAGCCATATGCCATACATTATGGCTGTGTAAGACACGCATAAGGCACTCTATAACGTACAGTCTGCCTCAGTGCCAGCAAAGATTAAAGAGAATGGTGTTACATAGCAACGCAAAGCGTTGCTGATCATTTACTTTTTGTGCAATTATTTTATTTACACACTTACACTGATGTCAAACCTATTCTAATGGAGTAATAGACTAACACAGAGGTCTGACGACCCCCCCACTGACTGATTTGATATTGCACTCCATCATGTTGTTTCTCTAATCGCATCACTATACAGCACTGAATACTGACGCCACCTCATATCTATTCCTCTTTTCTACTGCTGTATTTGTACGTGTACATCTGACCTAGCATTGCATTTAAACTCAGTTTCAACTTCAACTTCATTTTAGTAAAGCATTTATACAACAATTTGTTTTATATTTATATTTATATTTACTATTATCTTGTATTAGTGAATCGTGAATTTGTGTCTAAATTGTTTTTTGCCCTGCGCTATATTTTCATTTCATTTGAAGTAAATTAGCAGAAATATATTTATAGAATTTACATAAATTTTTTATTACTCCAATTGAATTGTTTTGGATTGATTAATTTTACTGGATAACTTGCAGTTTGTATAAAGTTATCTTGAATTGTGTGTGTGGATGTGTATTACCTTGAAATGTGTGTGTTACTTGGTACTGGCAGATGCTTCATATCTAAATAATTTGTCATGAAATGTAAATGTTTCTTAGTAGCCTGCTGGTTACTGCTTAGGGTTTTCAGTTTTGGTTATGCTTCAAACACACAGACACACACACACACACACACACACACACACACACACACACAAACACAACCACCCCCATACACAGACACATACCCAGCCCCAGGCTTGTATGAGTGTAAGAGCAGGGGGCAGGGGGCAGGGGGCAGGGGGCTGGGCTGACGGGGCCTCCTATACTTGATGGAGACTCTTGCTCTAAGGGCATAATCAGCAAGTGGTGGGCAGCCACAGAAATTGGCACCTATTGATCGTTCTGTTCACAGCGTGTCACCACCGTCCCAGAGCTGCCAATGCTGATTAGTTTGCACCGCAGTCTGTCTGCATCCATCAGGGATGAGGGGGCACGTGCCACACAGTCAGGGGGCCACTGGCACAGTCTCATATCACAGTGTCAAAACCATCCTGTCATCCAGTAGCCATTGGCACAACTAAACCTTTAAATAGCAATCATGTTCATGCTCATTGCTCAAAGTACAAGAAGTCTGAAAAAAAATCGGCTGTACAAAATTTTGGTAATAGCTGTAGTGGAAGATTGCTGGTTGCTGCTTCTTTCTTTCTCTGGCAAGAAATTGGCTGGCATCGAAGCCTTCACCATGCGGTCGGGCATCATTTCTTTCAGAGTGTCTCCATGCTGCCACTTGCAGTAATTTCAATGTAATAGTGGCCATCTCTGCCTCATACAGCCAGGCCAGTCCCCGCGGTGGGCTCATTTTATGACTGTCTGTACTCCTGCAGAGACTTTGATTCCAATGGAAGGCAGTAACACACAAGTGTACATACACTAACACACACACACACACACACACACACACACACACAGTTTTTTTTGTGTGTGTCTCCAAAAAGATGGACTAAAATGTAGTATTATGAGTATCTATCATGTCATTTTCTAATTTCAGTGCTGTCTGTGAAAGCTGCCATTAGACAAGTGCAAGCAGAGATAGGGTGCTAAAAAGCACTGCACACAGTGCACACCGGGGCCTCCCTGACATAAAGCCTGATGCCATCCTTTTGTCTTCTGGACGGAAGGAAGCACAAACAGTAGGCTGCAGGCCACGGAGAAGAAAACCTTCCCATCAACCCACTTTACTAGTAATGTTATGCTGTCTTGGCTTGACCTGGACGGACTAAAAAATAGGGCCTGCAGTCACATCAGCCAACAGCACAACAAAGGACAGGACTAAGAAAATACCACTGAACCAAATGTAGAAATGAGAAAATGAGACTCTTCTTTATTTTGTAGTGCAATTTTGTATCACAGTTCACACACGCACTCACACAGGCCTTTACGTCTGGACTTTACTTAGCTTTGAGAATGATATTTTCTACTATGTTACAGTCTTTTCTTCCATAGTCCCCTTCCTTCCCCTACCTTTTCTGCTGCCCAATTTTGGTTTGGTATTTTCTGAGTGGAGCAATTCAGTCCTGGGATCAGCTAGCATATCTGTGAAGAATTCTCCAACAAAGGCTTGCAGACCATATTTAATTGCCTTGTGTTGTCCAGCCCTTGGAGATAGCTCCAAGTCATGGAGTGTATCTCTGAGTGGACTTGCTGATGCCTATGTAGCTGAAAGCCAGTGAGACCTTGGCTAGAACTATAAAAAACAGCATCACAGACAACTATAGAGAATGGAGGCAGAGATTGTCCTCTGTTCCAGACAGATACTTGCACCCTGCTTCATGTTTCCAATGTCTCAAAGGTACACAGGCACAATGTTAACAACAAGTGCAGTGGGACAACTAAATAAAATGGGAAACTTTCAGTGCACGTATTGTATAGCCGGTATTTTCTCTCACGGTCAAACAATTCGGTAGACCTGCTGGCGTCATAAAAGCAGACAGCTGGGTTAAGACAAAATCACCTTGCGACCAATTCTGACATTATTCTTATTATTGTGTAGATCCGTGCAAGCCTGAAGTCATCCACCATCCCCGGATCTGTGTTCTTGTGAAATAGATTTCTCCCTTGTAAGCCGACACTAAGAAGTCATTTACTCAAAGACTCGCATTTGTTATCCACCCCATTGAGCCCCTCTAAAGACTTATCCACTGAGCCTAAGAAAGATGGAGAATGGCAATGGCGTAATCACTCTCTGGCCAGATGCTCTGAGCCCCCACAGTTGTAGTGTTGATCTCATTCATTTCAAGCCTTTTTTTTGGTCTGTGCATCGTTGTTTTCGGCCTTCAGAACCCATGAGAAGGAAAAGAGTCTAGAATCATTGCAACAATGGCCACGTTGGTTGCATGAAACAGCCCATAAATGTCTTTGGAAGTATCCTTTTTTCATGCATCTAAATTGTTTCCCGGCTCTTTCTCTTTTTCCTCCCACAGTGGCTGTTTAGTCATCGCTCACTGCTGCTGGGTAAGCCCCCTCTACTCCCTCAGCTAAAATGCTGTCTGAATGTCAGATGATGCTGCGGGTCTCCGTGGTGGGGTTGTTCCTGTCTCTCCTGTTCCTGGGTGTCTGCGCCTTCTCACCCAGTGGTGGTCTGGTGCGCACCACCCGAGTCAAGCGCCAAGCCCCTGGATCCAGCGCCGACTCCTCTGCGGGCAACCAGACGCAGCCCATGATCTTTAACCATGTCTACAACATCAACGTGCCCCTGGAGTCGCTGTGCTCCGTGGACCTGGAGTCCTCGTCCGTGGCCAGCCAGGAGGCCAAGGAGGTGACAGGTGTCCGTGGTTCCGCAGGTGTGTCGGCAGCACCCCTGCCAGCCGAGTACACGGAGGAGACTGGGGATTCGGACAGCCAGGTGACGTTCACCCACCGCATCAACATCCCCAAGAAGGCGTGCGGCTGCTCTGGGTCAGGCGCGGCCACCGCCGCCACCATCCAGCAGCTGGCCAGCCGCATCGAGATGCTGGAGAGGGAGGTGTCTCTGCTCAGGGCCCAGTGCAGCTCCAGCTGCTGTGGAGAGAGCTCTGCCATGGGTAAGACCAAACAGGACTGGGTCAAGAGTGGGGTGTGTGTGTGTGTGTGTGTGTCACTGTGTGTCACTGTGTGTAAGTATCTGTCGGTGTGTGTGTGTGTGTGTGTGTGTGTGTGTATGTATGATGTATGTATGTGTTTGGAGTGGGAGGGATTGGCAGCTACTCCGTCACCACCTGCTGCAGTCCTCGGCCAGTGCAGGTGTGTGTGTGTGTGTGTGTGGCAGCTCAGGGACGGACAGCATTAGGATTCGGCCCCATCCCTGGCAGAGTTGAGCTGGTGTTACATCATGGCACTGGTCTGCCTGAACATTGCCACACCTGCAGTCCAAGGGCACAGGCTTATGTAAAGGGCATTCCGAATTGGCTGGCACACTAGAATGATGGAAGGGGAAATATCATGTGGTCATGCAACATAGAATCACAGATAATTAAGAATGGGTTATTTGTTTTGATTGGTACGATTGGAGATGTAGGATACATACTTGTGTTCTAGTGAAGTAGTCTACTTATTGAAATTGAGGAAATTGTAAAAACTTCAAAAGTCCTGAATCCAAAATAGATTCTGAGATTGTTTGTGAGTTCCCTGTGTGAGTGTGTGTGTGTGTGTGTGTGTGTGTGTGTGTACATGTGAGGTTGTTTTTTCTGATTAGTTTGATGTGTTTTGTGTTTCCTCCAGGGCGTCTGGATTTTGTTCCCCACTGTAGCGGCCATGGCACCTTCAGCATGGATGTGTGCGGCTGCATGTGCGACGAGGGCTGGACGGGCAAGAACTGCTCCGAGCCCCGTTGCCCGGATGACTGCTCAGGCCAGGGAGTGTGCATCGAGGGCGAGTGCGTATGCGACCGGGACTTTGGCGGTGACAACTGCTCGGAGCCGCGTTGCCCCAGCGACTGCTCGGATCGAGGCATTTGCTTGGACGGCCAGTGCGTGTGCGAGGACGACTACACTGGTGAGGACTGCTCCCAGAGCCGCTGCCTGAACGACTGCTCCGAACAGGGCCTCTGCGTCAACGGAACATGCCAATGTCGCCCAGGCTTTGTGGGAGAGGACTGCTCTGTGGTGTTCTGTGCCAACAACTGTAGCCAGAAGGGAGTGTGCAAGGACGGCTTCTGTGTTTGCCAGGAGGGCTTCACAGGAGATGACTGCGCATCCGGTAAGTTAGCCTTCAGGGAAGCTTTACTCAACCTAATTTGTAAGGACTTTGCTCCACTCGCCCTAGAACACTAGAAGACCAGACCAGAAGGCTTTTGGTTTCAGTATCAGTAAACTTTGAAAAATTACAAATTGAATATGTTTGGCTTTTTGTTCACAATTTCTGCTGATGCCCCAATTCTCCACAGATTTTGTTCAGAGTTGTTTGATAAATAGTTGTTTGATAAATCAGCGCCTATTTACAGTATGATGGCAGAAGTGTCCTAACTTGGTGCAAGATAGGATACATGTTTTTGTCCCTGTTTATCGAAACAAGCTTATTTATATATTCCATACACAGAGACAATACATGTGCTTAAAGCAGAA
>JAGFZM010001683.1:117188-144528 GCA_017657215.1 Limnothrissa miodon | reverse complement strand
GGGGGGGGTGGCAAGTCCACCTTGCGGTTTCTGCCGAGAAAATGCAGTCTAGTTCCTATATTACTGCTTCATGAGTGACTGGTTGTTATTAAGGCAAAAACAAGGCAGATGTGTTCAATTTACTTGCACACAGTCTTGCAGCCTTAAGGCACATTCCAACATAAAGAGTTCAAACCTGAGAAGGAAGCAGGTTGAGTGCCCATCTGGTGTGTTCGTGAGGAAGACGCTCGAGTACCTCCTCAAGACTTTCATGGTACCCCAGGGGAAGCTTACTCACGCTGCACAGAGCCCCCAGCGTCTCAGGAGACCGACACCGCTCTTGGGGACAGGAACTACTGGAGCCCCTCCTGGTCCAAACTCCCCCATCCTTCTCTCAGACTCCCTTCATCTCCCTCTCTCTCCCTCCTTCTCCCCCTGCCCTACTATTTCTCTCCTCTCTTTCTCTGCACTCTTTGCTCCCTTTTTCTCAGGTGCTAATGGGATTGGTTCTTCTTGAGGCTTGGCCTAATTTGCATTCTCTGCTGCTGGCCTCTCAGGTTTATGGTCTGGCTCAGGTCCAGTTGCCCCCGGAGACTGGGAGAATGTTCTGCTCCCGCTTGCTCAAGCATACGGCGGCAGAAGTTCTGACTCAATTTAAAAGATGACTTTTTTTTCCCCTCCGTGCAACTTTGTTAGTTTCATTTTATATCTTACTCGAATGTAGTAAACCTGGCAGTCATGCACGAAGACACCTGACCTTAGAGTGGTCCATAAAGAAATGTTCATAAATCCTTTTTATTTTACAGTGGCTCCTCCCTTGAATCTTCGAGTGCAAGGAGTGACGGAACGCACCATTGATCTGGAGTGGGAAGGGTCGGTGAAAGTAACAGACTACTTGATCACCTACGTTCCAACCAGCCCAGGAGGTGTGCAACTTGAGATCAGGGTGCCAGGCAATGTCACCAATGGCACCATCAAGGAGCTGGAGCCAGGGATTGAGTACAACGTTAATGTCTATGCCGTGCTCAACAACGTCATCAGCATACCCGTCTCCGCTCAAGTGTCCACGTGTAAGTAGACCTACGATCAGGTTTTACTGGAGAGAGGGTAAATGGAGCACTCCAGGAGATAGTGTACCCTTATTAGTCCAAGGTGCTGTAAATATTTTACCATGTTTTCTTTTGCCTTCACCAAATGCTTCACTTTCTATAACATCTTCACTTATTAATGTGCCCAATATTTTTTAATTTTGATAATAAGGGGAACACACCTTTAGCTAGCTGACTACGGGCTAATAATAATTAGTTCTGATTGCAGATGAAATGTGGATTGCTCTGCTCCTATACAGAAGAGAACAAAGGAAAGAAAAGTGTTTGTTATCAATATTCCAATGTTCTTCAAGCCAGTATTTACTTACAGGAGATGATTAGACACCTGCCAAGTGCTTAGTAAAACCGTTAGACTGGCAAATTGCTGGAGGGTGGCTCTTTCACAGCTGATGCGTGTCAGCCATGTGGAAACCTCATTTCAGAGTACCCCCCACCCCCACCCCTATTTCCTATTCACAAGCCCACCATTATATGTCATGAAACTCAGGGGCATTCTGGGTAACACATTACAAACCTCAGTGCGCAAATCACCCACTTAAGACATAATCTGAAAAAGATGGTGGCAAAAAGTAAACAAATTAAATCAATGTGAACAGTCCACAAAACTGACATTTTCTTTTATCACCTTAAGCCTTTATGCTTCCTTAGACACCTTGAGATGGGAAACAACAGATACTGTTTGATGAATGTACATGTACGTGTCGCTCATTTTGCCTATTTGCAAATAATGACAGAGATTGTTCTCATGGATTCTGGTGTGATTCACATCTGGATCAGTGTTTCCTCCCTAGTTAGCTTTTTGGCCCTGGAGGTTAATTAAGAATGTGCAGCTCGCTAGCCCGACGAACCAAACCCCTCCAAGCCTCGCCTCTCCTCCTCAAGCCAAGCCCTCACCCTCCTCAGAGCATGGGGAGGTGGCCCTGCCTGTGAGAACCATTGATTTATAGAATGTGCTGAAAACAAAGGCCTATAATGCATCAATCCTTGCTTTCCAGATCTTTCGAATCCAGACGGTTTAGTCTTCAAATCCATCACAGAGACATCGGTGGAGGTCCAATGGAAGCCCTTCGACTACCTGTTTGATGGCTGGGAAATAAGCTTCATTCCCAAGGTAAGGCTTTTTTTCTCTGTGGGAAGCTGGACAGCCATTGATTCTCACTAGCTGCATTACCTAGGTGAGGAGCAGCATTTGCATAGACTCAAATAATTTGCATCCCTTGTCGATGCAGATCACTATGCAGCGTGACAGCTATTGTTGTGTATGCATGAGAGCTGCAGCATTTTTTTGTAAGTCACACACAGATTTTGGTTCCCTGTTTGTATTGACACAAGAGTGCGAGTGAAATTGCAAAGCCTCTGTGCATACACATTTCAATCACTCAAACTGAGAAAACACTGTTTGTTTACTAATATGGAATATATGCTGATACGCCTGCTGTTGGTATGGTACGATTAAGGAGAATGACAAATAAAGGCACGCTGTGGTGAATGTACCATGGCAACTCCACAAACAGAGTCAAGGAGAGATAGGGAAACAGAGTTGTTTTTAGCTGTTCCACAGCAACCAGTGGGAATGAAGCGTCATGGTGTTATGCACTCACTATCAGTCATTCAAAAGCAAAGCTGTCATTGTCTGCATGGCATGACAGCTACTGTCAGCCTCTTTTTGACGAGCCTCCTGGCTGCGCTGCCAGATCAGCCCCGCATTGGGGCCGGAGCCGCTCCACAGGCTTCTCATAAATAGGGCTTGCCTGAGGCCTGCAGGAGTTTAGCTTTTTTTGACTGAGACATTGATAGTGACATGGCTGTAACATCACAAGCCCAGGCAAAGATAAGAGAATACAGGCGCACCTTTTCTCTTTTTTTCTTCTCCTGTCTCGTCATGCGGTTGGGTAATGCGAGATGGAAATGTGAGAATTATGTCCCATTTTACGGTGCTGCGCTCAGATCCTCTATCGACGGCCCGTGGCAGACTGTCTCTTAACTGATGATTCAGAGGATTTGCGAGCGGGACAGGCTGGAAGGCTGCTAACAGTAATAGGCACAGGTTCAAAGTCAGACAAGCTCTTGCTTTAATGCCCTCCATAAACATCAGGCTCTTTAATCTCATACGTGCTCTTAGTTCCTTGGCTGCGCACAGCGCCTGGGTCCAGAAAGCTTGAGCTTGGGCCCGCAAGAGCTTTTCAAATACCTTGATTGAGAAGATGAAAGTCTGGCCTCACAATGGAAACAGACCAGAGAAACTCTCTCTCTCTCTCTCTTAGCCACACACACACACACACACACACACACACACACATTCTCTCTCTCTCTCTCTCTCTCTCTCTCTCTCTCTCTCTCCTCCATTTTTGTTCTTTTATTTTCCTGAGAGGATGGTCTGTGAATACAAAGAGTTGCAGGTGAAGAGGGGTCAGGGTGAACACTCCAATCTTCCTCGTGTTCTGGGCCAGAAGAGACGGCCAGCGAGTCACAGCCATCCTGGCCCCTGCCGGTCACTGGGGAAATCATATTAGAAGTGCAAGTCTTAACTCCCTTGGTGGAGGCTTGGATTAAAATCCTTTTGGATTTAATCCAAAAAGCCAGCCGCTGCCATACGAATCTGACAATATCTTAATGGATGAATGGGAGGGGGGGGAGCTTCTCTGAAGGTATAAACAGGGAGCCATGCCAATACAACATACTGTGGCTCTTTAGAGCAGATCCGCCTTCAAGTGACAGAGTGGTTAAGAATGTCTATCATAAATATGCTAAATTTCTACGCCCCATTGAAAGATGGGTTATATCACTCCACAGTGTGTCAGGCACAGCGTTCCAAGAAGAAATGAGCACTTAATGCCAAACGCCTTCTGACTGAACCCCGCCTAAAGTTTTCTAGGATAACAGTTAGCTCACTAAAAAGAAGTTTGGTTAAGCTCATCCAACATTTTCTCCCAGTTCAAAGTTTTCCTGGCGCGTTGCTCGTGCAGTTTGCTGGCCAAAGCCTCCCAGCAGCTTGCTGTAATTCCCCTGTTCATTAGATGGGCATGCTGCTTGTTGCCTCTGCCTCAGAAGGCTCTTCCTTCCCCAAGCCCAACCCCAGCCCCAGCACCCCCTCTCCATCCCCCTGCATATGTGGCTGCGCGGCTTTGAAGTCCAAATGAAAGCGTCCCTTTAAAGTGAAGTGTCCTCGTTGTTTGTTTCTCTCTCTCTCTCCCTCTCTCACTCCGTGTCTGTCTGGGCTGCAGGATAACGATGGAGGGATGACAGCGCAGCTGCCCAGCACTATTACATCCTTCCACCAGACGGGGCTAAGGCCTGGGGAGGAGTACACCGTCAACCTGGTGGCGCTGAGGGACCAGGGACGCAGCCAGCCCGTCACAGCCACCGTCACCACCAGTACGGCTTCATCACACTCACTTGCTCATTTCATCACACACTCGTCATTTGTTTAATAAATTACTAAGTTGTTCACTCTTTTCATATGTTCGCACCCTCCACACCTGCTTAAACACATATGTCTTAAACACACATGTCTTAACATGGGCACATATGGTACAAGCACTATCCTGCTGCAATAGTGCGTACCCTATACTTTACAAACCCAGACCTGTGGTTGTTAGGTAACAAAACAGACCAACATAACTAGTCATTAGCTGTAAAAAAAAAAACATCTTTGTGATCTGGTTGTATTATTATGAAAGACGGTTGTATTATTATGAGAGAGGAGCTACACTGCATGGTTTCATTGGCCATTACCTTGGTGTATCAGCAATGCAGCTTCACTCAATACCTTATTGATCTTTAAATCTTTTCCATCTTGATAAGTCATCAGCTAAGAGTTTTCATAGGTTTGATTACTTCAGTCAGCTAACAGCTGTCTGGAAAATGGAAATTCTTTTCCATTTGATACGTGCAACATCTGGAGGGATAGGGATAGGTTCATAAACAGCAGGTTGAAGATAAAAGTAATATAACACAATACATGAAAAAAAAGAATCTGTCACAAAACAATAGCACTCAGTAGGTGAGCAATACTAGAAAGACATAAAACAAACGTCAATTCAGCCCAGCTAGCATGAAACATCACTTTGATGGGTGGGTTGTTTTGCTAGCAATTATGCGCTCTATGTAAACATAGGACCTTAGAGAGTGTCAGTCAAAGATGCAGAGATTAGATTCTGTTGAACTTTCTTGGTAGGCGTGCATTTGAAATGATGTGCTGGCAGTGAAACCACCATTAATTTTCACCAAGCCACGCTGTCAAGCAAAATTAAAGAGTCATTATTAATGCATGGAAGCTGATGAATATTTGATGTGTCCACCACAGATTTATTGGATAACGAAAGACAAATGTGACACTGATCAATTATGCACTCACACTGCTAGTAAAATAGAATACACACCACAATAACATTGAAAATGGCAACAAGCCAAATTCAGGGTATTTGTGACAGCTTTTACGTAGTTAAACAAATGCAGCATTAAAGAGATGGTGTAATGCAACCTAAAGAGTCTAAAAGATTTACAAATGATGTTAACAAATGATTACATTAAAAAAAAAGCTTTTCACTCAAGCTTTTCTTTTTTCTAGGGGGAGGTTCTCTGTGTCCATCAAACTTATATTAAATGATAATTACAGTAGTAGCTTACTTAGAATGGGTTAATAATTCATTCTTATTTTTGTTAAGTCTATCCTTTCGCTGCTACATGGGTGAACAAATAACTGACATTTCCCTCAGTATGATTTTAAGGAAAAAGGGAAAAGAAAAGAAAATTTGATTTTGACCAGGAAATGCAACTGGCCGATTTCACGCAACCTCCACTTCAACCTCCAAATCTAGCACTAAGTTTCCCTTTTGACTTGATGTAGGTCTACTCTACATTGTACAGTAATTAGGCTATTAAATCAGAGTTGGTAACTTAACAGCAGTAGCTTACTGAAGACACATGCGTTATTTCCACAGAGATCGATGGCCCCACCAACCTGATCGTCCGAGACATATCAGAATCGGTGGCATTCGTGGAGTGGACGCCACCAAAGGCCAAAGTGGACCAGATTATCCTGCGCTACGGGCTGGTTGGAGCCGAAGGGCCCAAAACCACATTCCGCCTGCAGTCGACACTGAGCCAGTACTCCCTGCAGGTGCTGCAGCCCGGCTCACGATATGAAGTGTCTGTCAGTGGGGTCCGCAAGGGCAATGAAAGTGGAGCTGTCTCCACCGAATTTACCACTGGTGAGCACTGGTTCTACAATCTCAATTCTGCGTTTTGTCAATCAAGAAAGGTGTCTAAAGAATGAAATGTTATAGATAAGGTTTAAAGCTTTTTTTTTAACTTAGACAATGATGGAAACATTACATACTTTATAGAGCAACTTTAAAACTTTATAAGATAAAATATAAAGTAAGATATTTTATATTATATATTATTATTAGATATTATTGTATATTTACATTTATATACATTTCTCTGTGAAATCTGTGAAAAATATTTCAAATAGTTTTCAGCTTGAAACAAGGAACGAGAAAATGAAACATCAAGAACATGGAATGACTGTAGGAATAATAAAAAAACAATTTGTTGTGTCTGTTTGCATAATGTCACCAATCCAACTTCTGATGATCGGACTGAGTGGCCCTACCATTGTCAGTTCTGTCGTTTTTCTCAGAGCTGGACGCGCCCAAGAACCTGCGCGTGCTGTCCAAGTCGTCCACGTCTCTGGAGCTGGGGTGGGACAACAGTGAGGCAGAGGTGGAGGGCTACCGTGTGGTCTACAGCACGCTGGCTGGGGACCAGTATGACAAGGTGGTCGTGCCCCGCAACAAGGGACCGACCAGTCGCACCATGCTCACAGGTGACCCATGCTCAAATTGGTGGCCTCCACGCCTGTTTGTTTGAGATAAATAAATTGCATTCATAATGATTGTGCAACTGTGGCGTTATGTTTGCTTATGTGGATATCAAAAAATAAATTGATTCCATCACCTCATAATTAACTTTCAGCACATTATGCATAATTGGATATTTCATTATCTTTTGGTATCAGGACAGAATATAAACTCCCTCTAATCTAGGATATTATACTACTTTGCCATAGGTCATAAGCTGTGGGGTCGACATTCATTTGAAAATCTAATTTTGGCAGCCATGATCTAATTGTGAACGCTTTGGCTTCAGTCTAGGGTAGCATAAACAAAGACAGTGTTCCTAGTGGCCACTTGTATTCACCTCAGAATTTCCCAGAATGTATCCCTCAAACACAGCACTGGCTTTTTTGTAAAATTCCAACATTAGAAGAAAATGAACAGCTTGTGTCTGGAGCTGTGAGATTGTGCAGCGAATTGTCAGCTATTCTCTGCCCTTCTTGTTTCTTCAGGGAGAATGTAGTTGTCTTAAAAGCTTAAAAAATAATAACAAAAGATTTCTTGACTGCATGGCCTGAGGAAAAATCAATGTTTTTTTTACTGTCTAAAAACTGTTAAGCTCTCTCTTGTCACACTGAGGCTGCCTGTGTTTCATTTGATATCTGTTGAAACATATGGGCTGTGCATGCCAAACACTCTGATGCTTGTGGACGTGGAGGTTGGCAGTGTTGGATCATATGCAGATTTTAGCTGACAGGAATTACGTGGGCCATCTGCCAGAAGATCCCGTTACCTCTTATGATTGCACTGTAATGCAGTGACAAACAAATTACATTGCTTGTCAGACCTACAGCGCAGTCATCTGTCTTTCGAGGGACTGTTTGATGCCACTGATAAATTTTATGTTCGGAAAAAAGGATTCGATTGCATGAGACAGTCCGCTGTGCTAATATTTAGCCTCTTTTCACACTGGCAGATCTGTTGCCTGGCACTGAGTATGGCATTGGAATATCGGCTGTGCTCGGCGCCAACCAGAGCTCTCCTGCAACCATGAACGCCAGGACGGGTGAGAAACACACTGGCATACTGTATTTCTGAGGGTTTGGAGGGGGAAAATATTCACTGTGAAAAAATCAAGATCTGTGTAAGTCACAGGCAATGGTAGCACTCATAGATATTGCAGTTTGTTTATGATTGTTTCTGTACTAACTTAAAAGCACACCAGGCACCTTTTTATTCTGTTTTTTTTGGTTGTCGTTATTTGTTAAGTGGCTCATTACTGGGTAAATGAAGGCTCTTTCTCGGCAGAGCCTATTGCTTTTAATCATATTTTGTATGAAATTTTGCTGTATGAAAATCAGGGTTGGAAATAATGAAAATCGAGATTGCATCAAAGAAATATTCACCGTTGAAACCTATTCTTTAATTTGCAAACAAATCCACATGGATTGGTGCGAATGTACAATCTATTTTTTCTTTTTATTGAAACCGTAGGCGGTACTTCAGAGTCTTGCCTAGAATGGCTCTAACAATCATAAATAGAGTATTCTCACAAAAACTGACTTTGAAGCAACCTCCACGAACAATAAAGGATCTCTTTGGATGTCTGTCCCCTAGACTTGGATGTCCCGCTGGACCTGTCGGTGAGCGCGTCCACAGACAACTCCATCACGGTGCAGTGGGGCATAGTGCAGGGTCCCATTGACCACTACCGCATCACATACACATCATCCAGCGGGGTGAAGACTGAGCTCACCATGCCCAAAGATGCCACCTCAGCCACCCTGTCAGACCTGGTGCCAGGGACGGAGTACACCATCACAGTGGCAGCACAGAGGGGGAGGCAGCAGAGCACAGCGGCAACCATTGATGCGTTTACAGGTATGCAGTCTCAAACATGCTGTAGCATAGCCTACATCTATCTACATGTATCAGTAACAACATTTAAGGTTCAACACTATTTGCCATCACTTAGTGACAAAGCTCATAATGGCTTGGGCTGGATCAATGTGAAAAAAAGTTATGTAAACATAAACTAAAATTTTGTGAAATTATGGAACCAGCAAAGCTTCCCACTAACAAAGTAGCCTGATTCAAATAAAGAAAAATGCAATTAATCTGTCATGCAGACAAAGCATCTTGTTTGACTAACATGAGGACTCCCAAGAATGTTAATCTTGTAACATCATTACCTTGCATTTGTTCATTCTCATGAGCTTTGTTCTACATACTCCTTCTTTTGCTACTTGTCTTTCAATCAAAGAAAAAAAAACCACAGCCATCACTTCATCACTTTCTAATGGTTTTTTTTTTTGCTTTTTGAATCCTCCCATTGGTTGTGTGCTAATGAGCTCAATCAGAAGTTCTTCTCTCCATGGTGCCCAGCAGCTTCTCTGCTTCTCTCCTGTGTTTGCTCATTAAGAAGCCTGAAGTGCTTTTCATGCTGTTGCTTTCTCGCTCTTCTCTGACCTCTCTCCATCCTTGACTCATCGCTCATCAGTTTCTCCACCAAAGTCTCCATCAAGCCCTTCAGTGCCTGCATGGCTCTCCAGCCCTGACCAAGCACAGCCTCCATCTGGGGAGCAGGTGCATCTTGAATTCTATCGCCATTGTTCACTGTCTCTCGCCCAACCGCGTCTTTCGACTTCCGACAGGGTTCCGCCCTGTCGCCCAGCTGTACTTCTCAGACGTGACGTCTGATTCGCTGGCAGTGGCTTGGGGGGCTCCTGCTCCACCCGCTGACACCTTTGTCCTGAGCTACACCACAGAGGATTCCAGGCACAGCTCTAAAGTCACTCTGGACGGATCCAAAACCAGAGCTGTGGTCAGAGATCTCCTTCCCTCCAGGAAGTACATTGTCACTCTGGTCACTGTCCGCGGTGATGCGACGGAGACAGTCGAGGGCACAGTTGTTACAGGTAGACATCCACTGCATTCTCCACATACGCTTTTTAATGGTCGCTGGGTTTGAGAAAGCAGTCTATAAATATCTTCAGGTCACATGGTTCAGCTATCACAGACAGGCATGTCGTGTTTATCAAGTAAGGAACAGCTGCTGTTGTTTATCTCAAAATAGCCTTGAGATTATAAGAACTAACTAAGAGAGATGCAGGACGTTTGTTGTTATTGTTAAGAAATAAAGTGACTGCAGACATTTATCATAAATATCCTGTATTAGTAAGATTATAATACAATATAGTTATATGTAATATAATATGGAAACATAAATATGTGCACTTTCACATACCACCCACACTGATTTCCCATCTAGATACCAAGCAAGGTTGCTAAATATAAAGCAAATGTCACCATTTTCATTGTCTTTTTAAAAGAGACAGAAGGAGAGAGAGAGAGAGAGAGAGAGAGAGAGAGAGAGAGAGAGAGAGAGAGAACAGGTTTTGGAAGCAAGAGTGTCTTTTGAGTTTCATCAGCATCGCTAGTAGCACTCCTCCTTCCGCTGCCATGTTGTTGGACTGATATGTTGTTTGTCAGACGGCAGGCAATATCCTCACTTGACAACTCATTAAAATTCCTCGCAGCTGCAATGCAGCTTCAGTTTTTTTCTCCTCCTCTATTTTTGCCTCTTAATTAATTCCACTGTTTGTAATCCTCACTTAATTACCTCAGCCCGAACGTGAAGATGTCTGGAAATATTCTGCTGTTGTATTAGCAATGTTGTGATGTGTCGAGGACAGGCCCAAAGGAAACACGGACAGTCGGCACTGCCAGGAGGACACCTGCACAGCGGGCTGTGGTTCAGGAATTCACAATTGATCAGAGTGCTATCGACAAGTCGGAAATTGCATGTGCTGGGGAAATTGTTATGTCAAAGCACTAAGCCTGCTTCTCACAGCATTAAGCCCCATTTATAGGAAAGTTCAGACGAGTTGGGTGAACAACCAGAGCACCATGCCAGACACAGCAGGGTAAAATAGAAGTCTGTGAGCTTTGAAAGCCTTTCTCCTGGGCAAAATAAATAGGCTGAACAATAACAGCACAACTCTCACAGTTCACCTTCACGATAATTGCTTGTCAGGGACTTAAATGTAAACCATGTTTTGAACAGACCATGCCACCCCATACAATTATCAGTATGGACCCAAATAATCTTGTCTGAGTTTCTGGAAAGTTCTTAAAGTGAACCCCGACTATTAAGCTAAATAAGTCTAAATATTTTACAATTGCCCTCCCCTATGACAAAAACATAGTTAGAAATACATAACATATGTTCATTATTTTAAAAAATCCTCACAGCGTATAACAGAATTTGAATTAGAAGGTTGCCATTTATTTTCCGTGCGCAATGCATTCTGGGTCGATTGCGTTTAAAGGTTGCGTTCAGGTGAGCTAACGTTAACGGCCCTAACTGTTACTGCTACAGCGGAAAAGTCAATAATGCCACATTGTGCAGCATTTGGTTGTAATTTTCAGTCAAAAGGGAACAAAGGGAGTGATGTTAGCCTTCACTTCTTTCCTCACGACAAGAAATTACGAAAAGAGTGGGAAGTTGCTTGTGGACGAGTGAAACTCCCTAAAGATCCACGGTTGTGTTCCCACCACTTCATCCCTGATGCATTTGAGGCACTATGCCGATCATGGAGGTAAGCGACAATCCACCAGATGCTGCTAATGAATCCAGGACTGTAGGCATACAGTGTTCTCCAAGTATGACCGACGCAGCAAAGCAGGCGGATGCATACCACTCGGAGCCACGGTACAGTGGCCGGCTGATTTGGACTACCTGGTAAAAACGGACCATACCTATGCAGGTAAACATGACACTGAGTTGTTGGGCAAACGTGTGCAGGAGGATGAAGTTGGTAATTCTCAGGATCTGTTCCTCTCAGATGATGAACTTAGTGAACAGAGTACGGAATACATTGTGAGTTCATCTGAGTTTTCTCAGAGCACCCAGGAGTCACAAGCTCCATCTAACACTCATAAAGAAATGAGGCTTTTTCTATTTTTTGAGGAACAGTTAAACCAATTGCTTCAGTGTTGTTCAAAGTGTGGCTCTCTGTCCAGGAAGAGGTAAAAGAGCTTAAAAATGAAGGATCACAGCTGATGCTAGAGCTCACATGTGCTAACAACTGTAGTTACAGATGGCAGTCTCAGCCTACTCAGAGTGGGACCAAAGGGACAGGAAACCTACTTTTAACAGCATCTGTGTTCTTCAGTGGCATCCATTTTGCTAAATTTGAGCGTTTCTGTAGTAACATGAGCCAACAATATGTGAAGAGACATACACATCACTGAGGAAGACGTTTGTGTTTCCTGTCATTGAAAAAATGTGGATAAAAGAACAGAGTACAGTATTAACTACCCTGAAATCACAAGATGAAGTTGTTCTCTCTGGAGATGGCCGGTGTGGCTCTCCAGGGCACTCAGACAAATACTGTACATACACGTTTTTGGACACAGAGAGTCAAAAAGTTGTTGACTTCAAGGTAGTAAGCTGCACCCAAGTTTCAAGCTCTAATACCATGGAAATCAAAGGTTTTGAAGACGCTCTGAGAACCATAGAAGAAATTGGAGTGAAGGTCTCTACCATCTCCACTGACAGACATCCACAAATTGTAAAAGAAATGAGGGTCAGTAATCCAGAAAAACTAAATGAATTCGATCCTTGGCATGTGGCAAAAGAAGTGTCAAAAAAACTGGCAACTGAAGCTAAGAGAGGGGAATGTGAAGGCCTGGGACAGTGGATTCCATCCATAATAAATCATTGAGTGCACAAACCTGTGAGGGTGATGCCGAAGTGTTGAAAGAGAAGTGGATATCGGTAATACACTGTGTTACCAACCGACACGACTGGAAAGTCTGTTGATTAACAGTGATGCCACGCTCCACATCCCAAGTCAAAAGAACTGAACTTTTTTGCAACTTTCTAATGTACAGCTGTTCAGAGACAGAATTTTTGAGTCTGTTGTGCTGTGTTGTGTTGTCGATCGGCCCATATTGAAAGCAGCCATAAAAATGCCAAAATGGCCAATTAAAGACATGAGTTCCCACCTCCCAGTGTCTCCTCCGAGCGGCGCTTTAATCGTTGAATAAATGCAAGGCCATTACTGAGTGCTGTGTAGAATGAAAAATAATTAAAGATATGCATACATGAATAATCACAGTTCATTTGCATGGGGATATTTTACCACGGAAGCATTTAAATGAGGCTGACAGCCAGCTTATGAATTGCCATCCCTAGTTTGTGAATTAAATTCATTACTGTAATGAGAATAGGAGGGAGGGAGGACTTCTCCGGTCCTTGTTGTGAGGCTGTGCTCTCCAGCAACAGCTCCAGTCAATCTTCTCCTCGTGTCCTCCTCGTCTCCCCTTCAGTATGGCACCACACCCTCAGCCCATCCCGTCATTTGCATAGCCTGTCAGCGGCAACTTTCACTATTGTAACACTGGGAGCTCTGGGGAGTCTTTAACCCGATGTCGTATGTTCTCTTGTAAATAGTAATGAAAACATCACCCGATTGAGTGCCATCAGTGGGCGGACGGTGTTGTATTATTCCTGGGAGGGACCAACATTTACATTTCATTAGCTTAAAAGGCTTTTAGGTGTAATGATGTCCATTTCCCTGACCTTTTTTATCTATTTACTTAGTTATTTATTACTGGTGCTTTAGAATGGTGTCATTGGAGGTCGTTTGCACACTGAAAAAAAATGAACCGCATCTATTTGCAGTTGCTCAACATACAGTACATGCATCAGTAAATCATTACCAAACATTTCAAAATGTTTCAATTTTTTTTTAAATACCTTCTTCTCTTTAGGTCTAGACCCCCCACGGGACATGACCGTGTCGTATGTGACAGAGGACACAGTCACTATATCATGGTTGCAGCCCCTCGCCGCATTTGACTACTACAAGATGTCTTACCAGTCATCCAAAGGTAAAGGCACACATGAAAGAGACGCTGCTTTGACAGCCTCTAACACAATGCATTGTGGAACTGTCATTTATTTTGCTCCTTAAGACTATGTAGCTGCAATGTGTTTGTGTATTTACATGTAGGCTATTTATGGACAACGGATGAATATTAGCACTTAATTAATTTGTGTATTTATGAACATGCAATGTTCATTTCAAAAACAATATAATAAAAACAAATAGTATAGTAATTAAGCTTACATAAGGCTTCACATTCTTAAATGACTATAATAATTGTTATAATACATAATAATAATTGATATTTTTCTGTTGTTATTGTTGCTATTTTTGTTACTGCTTGCTTGAGGAGCAGGTCGGGTGGACAGTGTGGTGATTGACAGCGATGTCACCAACTACACCCTGAGCGGTCTCCACCCTGCTACGGAGTATGAGATCAACCTGAGCGCGGTGCGGGGCAGCCAGGAGAGCGGCCTGGTCAGCACCAGCGTCTTCACTGGTAGGCTCTCTGTCTCTGTCTCTCTGCTGCAGCATTCAGAAAGCTGAGCCCTCCCGGAGCTCTGACCAATCTTTATTCATGGATGTCTCTCTGGACTGTCTAAGCTGGACTGTGAAATGGTCCAGGCATCTGGCATTTTCTAGTTTATAGGCCATTCTCATTTTGCACTGGTATTCCAAGTCATCCAACCATGCTATTCACTGTTCTGTGCTTTAGAAACCTGCGGGGCCCCAGAGGAACATGTACAATCACGCTGTGCACCAGCACGGTTCTTTTTTTTGCATCCTTTAGAAACTTTAGAAAGCCCATGCCCCCTCATGTGCAATCTAGACTCCTCAGCACAATGTAGCAATGCACCTTTATTACATACATTACCTACATTACAGTTGTAGTTTTAGTTTCCATGCAGCATTTCAAAGGTCTGTCCGATGCTGCGGAATGGCTGGTGAAAGAGACCTCCTCTGCCCTGCCATCCCAACACAGCTAGTAGAGCAGAGCAGGCGGCATGCTCCACAGGAGCTTAAGATAAACATGGAGCAGCGCTGTGCCTGTCTGGGGGACTGGGACTCTCACAGGCGGCTAATAGATTCAGTTTAAACCTCCATATCGTCGCCACCTCACACCTTCCTCTCTCTCTTTCTTTATCTCTCCCTCCTCTCTCACTCTCTCTCTCTTTCTGTCTCGCCCTCTCTCTCTCTTACACACTCTCACACAGAAACACACAGACACACACACACACACACACAAACACACATGCCATTTCCATACCAAAGAGCAGAGACAGAAAGTGTGGACTGGAATAAAGATTTGCTCTTGAATCTTGAAAAATCTGCTTTTGGCCAGAAACGGTGTGTGTGTGTGTGTGTGTGTGTGCGGGTGTGTGCACCTGTGTGTGTGTGTGTGTGTGTGTGTGTGTGTGTTTGCTTTCCTATCTGAACAGGGCCTTGGCCAACCGCAGGCTAAGAAATTCTGATTGGCACACAGCATAATCCAGGAGCTTTAGAAATCTGCCCGTTTACCCGCCACAAAAAATAACAATTTCCCCAGACTAGATGTGCACTGAGAATTGTATCCATTTCAATAATGCCAGAACATTCTACAGTTCCCCGTCTTTTTGTTCTCCAACTCTTATTCTTCGTACATGAGCAGACATCTGGCAAGTAAACAAGATAAGATAAGTTGTCAGTTTAAGTCTGTATTTCAGGTGTAGTGCAAAATCAATTAGCCTAAAGCTGCCTAAAGATACCTGAAGGAGTGTTAGTGATGCGCATTAAAGGCAGACCCAGGGGCCTCGTGCACTGCGCTTCAGCTCAGCATTTCAATAGGCAGAGGAGAGATCAAACAGCAGGAACAACACTCATGGAAGCTCCAAAACAGTGTGTCAGATGAGCGGATTCCCAGTGTGTGTCACAGTGTGGGGAGGGACTGCGAGTGGAAGAGAAGTTGCTATGGAGAGTGTGTGTGTGTATGTGTGTGTGGGGAGGGGAGGGAGAATCTAGGGGGTTGGGGTGAAAGTCAGAGAGAGAAGTCAGAGATAAAGAAAGAGAGCATTAGTATGTGGCCTTTGTGAGTTGAGGCCCAGACTGCTGCAAGCCTGTTATCAGCTGGTGAAGCGTCAGCTCTTTGTCCTGGAGGAGGTAATGAAGGGATGCGATGTGTCTGATTCCAGTCATCCATTGAGCTAATGGGGGGGGCGCACAAGTGGAGAGCGGCAGTGGCAGTTGGGCGGGACGCATAGTCCATCACAGGGCTGATTTACTAAGTGCTTATAGGTCACCACTGCTGCTGCTGCTTCTGGCACTTAGCTGGAGATATATATATATATATATATATAGAGAGAGAGAGAGAGAGAGAGAGAGAGAGAGAGAGAGAGAGAGAGAGAGAGAAGGATGGAGAACAAAGAGAAAGACAGTATGAAGTGGGATTTTGAGGCAGGGAGCAAAGGTGGGGTGGAGAGACAGAACAAGAGAGAGAAAGAGGGAGATAGATGGAAGAGCAGAGGAGAGAACATTTGAGAGAGAAAGAGGGAGATAGATGGAAGAGCAGAGGAGAGAACATTTGAGAGAGAAAGGGTATGAGGCAGGGAGGGGAAGAAGAAGCATAGGGCCAAAAGACAGATAGACCACTCCTGCTTGTGTGGTTCCACTGACACAGTTTAGCCCACCAGGACACAAACACACACACACACACACACACAAACACACACACACACACACACACAGCAGTTTGACTTAAGCCACTGTTTGTACACTGAGTATAGGCACTGGCAAATGCACATGCACACACACACACACAAACAGACACTCACACAATCAAACACGCTTATATTTTGCTTCTCCAAGTTGAAGTATTTTCAGAGTTGTGCATATTTTGGCTTTTGATGTCAGCTTGCTAATTAATGAAGCTGGAGTATTTTCAAGGCAGGGATTCGCAGCAAATTAGTGTAGTTAATCAAATATGCACCCGCAGCAGCTAACAGTACCGTGCCTCCTACTAAACAACAGTGGGAAATGTGTTGCACACAATGGAAGAGAGTGTTTCACACAAGCTTCCAGCTATGAGGAGTCTGTCTGTCTGTCTGTCTGCCCGTCTGTGTGTGTGTGTGTGTGTGTGTGTGAGTGTGTGTGTGTGTCTGGTTGTGAACCCTACAACTGTGTCTGTATACCCCCAGCGATGGACATGCCCATGGACCTCACCGCCCTCAACGTGACACCCCAGGGGGCGCTGCTGCGCTGGAATCCTCCCCTATCCAGTGTGGACAACTACGTCCTCACTCTCACACGCAACCAAGGTGATAAAGGCCCCCTCCACTTTCTCCGTAATTATCAGGCAGACATCACAACACTGGGAAGCAGTCAGTAGAGTTGCGTCAGTCTTAACATGAGCGCTCGTCTCTCACTCTGGCTCTCTCTCTCACACTTGCTCACTTCACTGCGGCGCTCATTAAGACTCTATCTTTTGATTTACTCATAGTCCCTAATTATCTCAGTCTGCATTTTGGCAAATCCCTTCTCAAGGAGCCTAATTAAAAACTAAAAATGTATGTTTTTTTATTTATTATTATTCTTTATTTGATCAATACTTGAAAACGTGTTTGGTTAAATGTATCCTGAGTGCATTACTCAAAGTCTTGACATAAAAACCAACTGACATTTTGGCTTTACCAAAGCATGTCTCAAGATGTCTATAATAACGTGTGTGTGTGTGTGTGTGTGTGTGTGTGCCTGCAGTCACTGCTGATACCTTCCTGGTGGAGGGCACCAAACAGGAGTACCAGCTGAGCAAGTTGATCCCCAGCACCAGCTACTCTGTGGCGCTGTATGCCACCAAGGGCCCCCTCACCAGTGGCACCGTCATCTCCAACTTCCTCACCCGTAAGCCTCCCATCTACTCCTTTTATATAAGACACTAGACACGTGTGTGTGTGTATGTGTGTGTGTGTGTCCTGTGGGACGCCTCCTGCTGGTGTGGCTCTGATGGAGCCTCTTGACTGGTTTGGCTTCCTCCAATGGGCAGCCCAGGCCTTACCTGCCAATCAGTGCAATCATGAGGCCACTGACAGGTTTAAGCAGGTGTGTGGAGCTGACCGGTGGTGCAGAGCAGAGACAGATTGGATTTGTGTGTGTGTGTGTGTGTGTGTGTGGTGCAGGGTAGGGGTACGATATCTTTAACTAAGACATGGATGAACTCCTTTAGTTTGGCTGTTTATTTTGGTTTTTTTTGCACATTGCAGCAGCTCGTGATGTATGAGCATGTCACACATTTGCCATGCTACTACAAGGAACGGAAATGTTCCAGTTTAGCAGAGTTGGGAGAATTCAACTTTCCGAGCAACTTTCCGAGCAAAAAAACATAAAAAAATAAACTGAAAAAGAAAGGAAAGGGAAAAAAGGCCCAGTCAGCAAGACATTGATTTCCCGGTGGGAGCAAAGATGCAGCACGCTTCCCTAGATCTCCTCTGCAATGATGCAGGGAGAACACAGCTACTGGGGTTGGAGCGCTTTAGGATTGGTCCTCTTCCACACAGGTGCTCCACACTCCAAGCAGAGAACCAACGTTTTTTTTCTCCTCCTATTTTTATTATTGTCGTTATTCCTTTATCGCTGGAAACTTCTTTCAAAGGCGTTAGGCCTCCTCCTTAATCAAGCTGGCTTTCTGTGAATATTTAAGTTTACATTGTTTAGAGGAAATTAATTTGCACTTTAAAAAGTCACAGACCATTGATTCACCCAGCCTGATGTCAAAGAAATGTCACACAAGCAGTCCCCTTAATGCCTGGCTGGCTTAGCCCAACTTCAAATGCTTTTGTTCACAATTTAATGCCAGCAGCAGAACACTCTAATAGCGGCGCTCAGCTAAGACCTGCTATGCTCTGATAAAAATGAACAATGACTCCATAACCCACAATGAATGACAGCAGCACCCAAAAAAACTCTTCAGTAATTATTTTATTTACTGACTTACTCTCTTTATCTGACATGATGCTTTTTGGCAGTTCTGGGTGTTATTGTGGAGCTTATGGGAAAATAAAGCAGAAACTCTGCTTTTATTCTGAGTTGACTATCTAAATGCAAATCGATATGTAAAGTTATAATGATATATTTGTCTGTGTGCCATAGCACTGATTACCATGAAGGTCTAGTGTGTTCAATGCAAAGGCTCCCACAGAAAAATGTAATTATGTTAGCTGAGACTAAAGGTTGTTACATTGGAAGATACTGGAGTTACAGTACATTCAGTTGTTAATTAATGTTTTATTTAAACCTGCCTGCTCTGACAGAGACGAATGCATGGAATTGCATCAATTGTATTCAGGGCCTCGTTCTCCTGGCCTGTTTTCTTAGGTTAGGCATGCAGTTAACTCCGAGCGGCAAGGCTGACTCATTGGGGCGAACTGGGAACACAAAAGCAGCATGGATGAGAGGAAGGAGGGAGCGGGAATGAGAGGAGGCGTGTCTATCTGCTATGTTAGCTGCTCCTGCTCAGGTGGTTTTCTCCCTGACTGAAGAGGTGTTACCTGTCACCACAGCTTACACGTCTCACCTGGCTCCTTCTCAGAGGTTATCCTAGTGTTAACATGCGGCTAATGACCGTGCTGTCGCCGTCTCTCAAGAGCATTGGTTTTGCGAGAGGTGTGGGGGCAGCCAGGGGAACACACTGTGTTTTTTGCGGTGTGGGGGTGGTGTGAGCGTGTATGTCAAGCTGCCGAGTGTCTGACTATTATGCAATGTGTGTTCCTATAGCTATGGACGCCCCACAGAACCTGACAGCCAGTGAGGTGAACCACCGGAGCGCACTCATCTCCTGGCAACCGCCACTCGCAGACATTGATAACTACATGCTGACATACAAGTCTGCCGATGGCAGTCGCAAGGCAAGTGCTACTTAGCTCCAGAACAGACAGCATGTTAGAGTGTACAGTATACAAATGTTACTGACTGTATACTGTATACACTGACTGTATACAAATGTTTGTGTGTGTTCTCTCTCTTTCTCTCTCTCTCTCTCTCTCTCTCTCTCTCTCTCTCTCTCTCTCTCTGTCTGTGTGTGAATATGTGTGTGTCAGTGTGTTTTTTTTTGTGTGTGTGTGTGTGTGTGTGAGAATGTGTTTGTTGCACTGGAAAGCCAAAGAAAGTTTCTATAACAATGTTCTCCTTCCCTTTTCATACATATTTAAACACAGTTTTATATCTGCAAACCAAATATTAATTAGGTTTTATATTACCAGCATGAGTGCGGCTTTTAATTTATGAAATTGCTTTGCAACTTGCAGCTTGCGAATGATACATCCAGACAGTTGTTTTGAGCAGGCCTAGGGTAACCGTCTGATGTGCACGTTATGAAATAATATTCCACCTCCCTAGCCTTGGAGAGGAAGCTATTTACATATTCATTGTTTTTGCTGCAGAATTATCCTTCATTTTAATTAAAATCTCTAAAGTAGGTTAGATAAAAACTTTATCAAATAAACTAGCCAGGTCATCTGAGATGAGATCATGCAGCCTTTTAATGACAAGAACACTTTCTCTTTCTACATGTATCATGGCAATTAATCAGTCTGTATAAGCGCATGTCTCTATGATTGTTTTATTATTGTTTTGGTGCAGCAGTGATGTGGACTAATGATACAGAGATTATTTGTTATGAGTCAGGATGCTGCTTGGTTACTGGGATGGGCCAGGCAGCTGTAAGGTTCAATATTGTGTGCCTGATATGTTTAAAGGGATAGTTCGGTTTTTAACACATTGAGCCCCTTTCACAGGTTGTCTAAATTGAAATAAAGTGGTTGACACCAAAATCTTGATGATTGCTCCTGTCTCGGGTATTTGGGAAATATAGAATCGCCTCTGCCTGCCTTTAAAATGGCTAGCAATGGGCATGTGTTGTTTCTATTCTTAAAACACTGGTTTTAAAAAAGTGCTACTCATGGAGTGATTAGTGGCGTTTGCCGATGTTCCAACCCAAGTATCGTAGCAAAATACAGTTTCTGTCATGTTTTATTTGCCATTTTGTAAGTCCCATAGGGGTCAATTTGCTCCTTCATATAAACAAAGTGCCAAATAAAACATGACAGAAGCTTTATTTCGCTATGATACATGTTTTGGAACATCATTGAGCACCACTAACCACTTGGTGAGTAGCACTTTTTTAAAACCAGTGTTTTAAGGATAGAAACAACACATGCCCATTGCTAGCCATTTTGAAGGCAGGCAGAGGCGATTCTACATTCCCCAAATAGCCGAGACAGAAGCAAGCGTCAAAATTTCGATGTCAACCACTTTATTGCATTTTAGACAACCTGTGAAAGGGGCTCAATGTGTTAAAAACCGAACTATCCCTTTAATTATGACTTATGACCTTGAAAGAGTTCAAAGGGCACTCAGTACACAACTAACTACAGGCTCGTCCAGAGCTCTGCAGGTTCAAGGCCACATGGGTCTAGTGCTTGTGTTTGTCCAGTGGGTGTCAGCAGTGTGCAGAGTTCCTGCCTGGCCCATACACTCTTCATCCCCTGCACTACACCACCCAGTACTGTGAGGACTAGATCTGGCACAGTTGCACAGGCCAGGGGGACTTAGCCCCTAAACCTACATGAGAATACTCATGGACATACAACATGGTTGTGCCCACCTTCATGTGTAAATTTACTATATAGACTACTTCAATTGTGGGTGCCTAAGAACCACCTTTAGCCAATATAATAAAAGAAACCCAACCTGACCCAACCCAAAGATCCCCAGCCTGAATATATATTTTTAAATGAGCTAGTAATATAGCATTGTTCTATTTTTGATACATTTAATTACATTTAATTATAATCTATGTTAATCTCAAAGAATAAGCTCCAATGCTACATTCATTCCATGTCACCTTTTATTTGAATTAGCTACTGTACAGTTCAGCAAGTGAACGTTGAATTAGCTAGCAACAACAGGATCAGCTGTTATCAAGATTTCTGTGGAGAGTATCCAAAGAAACTGAACCATGTGTTTCTTTTATGCTTGCCCTAAATAACTCACAAGTTGAATATGTACATGTGGAGGGGGGCACAATCATGTTTTATGTTAATGGAATCTGAGAAAGAAAATCAAGGTTTTATTGGCCAAGTATACTTGCAAATACAAGGAATTTGACTTCGGTAGGTGTTTTGCTCTCCAGACAGGCAACCACGACAACTATCACAATACGTACAGTGCAAGAAGACAAATGATGGGCATCAAAACAGCATACAGAAGACAATATACAATATACAGAGAGAACTATCAACATTATATACAAGTAATAAACTAGACAGTAATTTTGTGAAAAGTAGCCAGGTGCAAGGAAAACATAATGATGCAGGTGTAGTGCAAAAGAACATAGCCAGGGCAAATACAGTACCAAGTCTTGTTCAATTCAAAAGTACAAAGTCTAACCTATTTTTCTCCTGGGCAGGACCATCAAAAGAAAAAAAAGAGATATGAGGGTATTGGGGGGTGGGGGTGATGAAAACACTTGTGGGGGTGCTTGAGCAGTAATCCAAAGATGGGCCTGTTTGGACACATGTAAGAGAGAATGGAGTATAGTGTACAACTCAGGTCTGCACCTGAGGACTCAAGGCAATAGGGCTAGAAGCTGGAGCAAGAGAAGCACCTGGTGGTGAAGAGAAGGCCGCTAAGATCGCTGGCATAGCTATTGTACAGCTACAGTAGAGCTACCAGCCTGCAAGCTTCCACCAAGAATAAAGCAGTGAGGCGCAAAGCCCAAGGCAAATGCTTGACGCTTCATTTGCTTAGCATTGCCCTACAGCACAGTACTGCATCATCATCGGCTACTAAATCACCTGAATGGAGGTGCTGGCATTATCCAGTAAACAAGATGATATTTAAACTTTTTTTCAAGCTCGCCTTGCTGCATAATTTAGGCAACATTCCTACTTTAATGCCCCCCCCCACACACACACACACACCCTCCACGCACCCATCCCCAATCCTGACCCTTCGGTGTGGCTGAGAGCCATAGAATGGCATTGGCACCCACAAGCGTAGCAGTTAGGGAACAGATTGTTTTTGGGTACACACAGAAGGCCGGGAAAAAAAACTGTCAAATATAAATATCAAAAGATGCTCAAACAGTTCATTTTGATTAGAGTAAAACTGTTGAAAAAACGTCAGAATCTTTCAGACTAAAATAGATTTCCTTCTTGTTCTGAACCAAGGTTGGTCTTCTCTGCCCAGGCACAAGATTCAAGTCAAGGAAGCAAAGCTAGGGAGGACACAAACACACTGTGAAATGACTTGGAAATACATTTGGTTTTGAAAGTGTTTTTTTTTCAGACACAGGTCTGTTATATATTTATTTATACATAACATAAAATAAAATCTATTGAATGATGATAAATAATGATTTATTTATTATTTACATATATATCATTTTGATGTGTACATTGGGCTAGGTACCTCAAACAACAGGTACTGAGTCCCTTAGTGTGGTGAATGAGTGATGGGAGAGAAGGAGAGAGAGAGAGAAAGAAAGGGAAAGAAAGTGAGGAAGGCGGTAGACAGACGGAGGAAGGGAGAGGATGTTCTCCAAGACCAAGAGTGGAACCCATTTCTCATGCTGTTTGTCTCTCTGTCTCTCTCCCTCGCTCTCTCTCTCTCTGCCTGGTCCTCAGGAGCTGATCCTGGATGCGGAGGACACTTGGATCCGTGTGGAGGGCCTGGCCGAGACTACTGAGTACACGGTGCGCCTTCAGGCAGCCCGGGGCCTGGAGACCAGCGCCATCGTCTCCACCTCCTTCACCACCGGTACGGGTCCCCTGGTCACAGTATCCACAGACGTACCACTGAAGCAGCACTGTTGCTTAGCCTTGGCTCCCATACTCAATGACCAGCCCCAGTCCTCAAGCTTAAATACACTGGTTCATAAAATATCCAGCTTCACACTTCACCTGCCTCTCTACAAGCCCTCTTATGTAATCTCCCATTGGGTTTAAGAGACAAGTAAACATCCGAATCAAGTAGCAGCAAACACCCTCCACCCCCGTAAAAAAACAGCACTGTTAGCTGTTGTTTTGCTTGTCCTCATTACATTTTAATGTGGCTCACTGGAGTATTTTTAATGAATAATTCAGAGACGTGGTTTTGTTAACGCACCTAGTCCTTCGGCGTTTGGGCGTTAGCAAACAGTCACGTATCAGTGCATTTTAACTAGAAGGAACTGAAAAATAGGTGAACCCTTGCACAGGCTGCCTCGCTTGAGCTGCTCCCCAGTCCCCGGGCACCAGTGCACCCGTCTAACCACTTCCTGTTCCCCTGCCACAGGGAACCGTCTGTTCAGCACCCCGCAGAACTGCGCCCAGCACCTGCTGAACGGCGAGAACCTGAGTGGCGTCTACACCATCTATGTCAACCGAGACCCCAGCCAGGGCGTGCAGGTCTACTGCGACATGACCACAGACGGCGGGGGCTGGCTTGTGAGTGTCCTCCACACCACTACAAAAAAAAGACATTTTTCACCGCACCTGTATCACACCATCACTCATATCTCACAGTGTGAAGAAGTGTTTTGAATCAGGCAATGTTGGGAATACTAGAGTGCCTCCATTACTCTGAGGTACCAAAGCAGGCAATAGTAGGAGGCATACAGTAGTAAGTGATATTTTTTATTGATGGTCGGCCTTACCTGTGAACTGTTTTCCAGGTATTTCAGCGACGGCAGAATGGCCTGACTGACTTCTCTCGGAAATGGAGTGACTACCGGGGCGGATTTGGCAACCTGGAGGATGAGTTCTGGCTAGGTGAGAGGCCGTGTGTCGTGCAGCCCAGGGAAGGCTAATGACACACAGACAGCAGAGTGTGTGTGTCTCTAGCATCTCTAGCGTGTGTATTACAGAGACATACTGGCTCACACTGCCCCAGCCCCCTAAATAATGCAGTGGACCTGGATATTCACAATTCTTTGCACATAAATTCTGTTTCCTTCTCGCAGTTTTTTTTTTACTGATGGTCATTTCAGGCCATGTACACAGGGGCCACATTCAGTTTTTTTGAAACAAGCTCCAATATACGATTACGCCGCTGGTCCCTGTATCCCACTCTGGCCTTATCTCCAGTAACATTCACACTCTCTCTCTTTCACTCTCTCTCTCTTTCTTGCTCTCTCTCTTTCTCTACCTCTCTATTTCTCCACCTCTGTCTCTCTCTCCCTCACTCTCTCTCTCTGTGTCTATGACTCTCTCTCTCCTTCTGTGTATGGACTTGAGTATGTGTGAGTATGCATGTATGTGGAGCTCTGTGTGTGTGTTTGTGTGTGTGTGTGTGTGTGCATTAATTTGTGACAATAGGTTTATGCTTATCTGTAATGAAGTGTGTCCAACTTTGAAATCCAATTTTTCCTAAGTGTTTATTGTTTTGAAGAAAATATCCAATTTCATACATAACAATTCCTCCTTTCTCTGCTCTTTTGTGTGGCGGGTATGTTCCTGCAAAGCTCATTACAACTCTCCAAGCACTTTCATTAGAAATTAACAGTTTCTTCATGGCCCAGTTTTTTATGGCTTTGTTTTGTCATGGAGATAAAAAATGCATGAATATCATTAGGTTGTTTTTGTTTATTTCCTTCCCCTCAATATCATTGGATGAATATCAATGAGGTATCTCAGTTTGGAAAAGGGATGCGAGTTCTCAAGAGACTTTGGAAACACTCACTAGGCAGCGCTCTGACCTGTTTGTTCACATAAACTAACTAGGCATCGGATGCAGGTTGCCAGTCGTAGAATATATGCTAAACTTGCCAAGAATTAAGCACTGAACTGTCATAGTGTTTTTTTTTTTTTTTTTTTCAGAAAAGCTTTTAAGAAATAAAATAAATTCAAGATTTGCATAGCCAGATATTGATCAGCTCCAGGTTTTCTGTCTAGTGGCCGTTTTTGCTGAGCATGAAAAAACAAGCAGAAAAAGGTTTTCTGCTTTAAAGCATTTAGTGTACTTTTGGATGTGTTAGCCACATATTTAGCCCTTTCCAGTGGTATGACTGACAAATGAGCTAGGTCTTTTAAAGCACGCCACAAAGCATCATACACTAGCTGCCATGTGAATAAGAGCAAATAATGGCGTTTCTCTGACCTTCTCACTGAATCTCTAAGGCCTATAGCCTGCTGGCTGTGGCATGTCAAGGCCCGTGCTCATGCTAATGATTGGTTTTCTTTCTAATTTGAGGGCCATATTATTTTAATCTGCAGCAACCAGCCATGCTATTACAGTGCTGAAAATCATTACACTTTGTAGTTACAGTGACATAACACAATCCCCTCGCTCCTTGACCTACTGCTGTGCAAATAATGGTCAATTTAAGGAAACAGGATATGGTTCATTGACAGTAAGTTAGCTAGTTGAGATGATTACCATCTTTTAATTTTCTCCCTCATTTCTTCTGAATTCAGGAGCAAGGCATAAAGCGATAGGAGATGGCCATGGAATGTTCTGTGTAATGCCGCGTTAACCAGAACTGATTAACACTGACTTCTGATGCACTTTTAATCCTTCATAATTAAGCAAATTGAAAGTGTTATCAGTGTCATGCAGTGTGATTCTCCACTTTTGTGCTGTGAATGAGGTTTCCCTTGTGTGTTTGGAAACATATCGAGGGCTGCCTCCACCCTGCTGTTACTGTGGGCCCTGCTTGTCATACTGCTGGGCTCCCATTCCAGCTGCTGTCACAGAGCCACAGCTCAGAGTCGGTCTGGTTTGAAGGGAAGACAACTATATACCCATCGTACATCAGCCTGACAGCTATTGGAAGTAAAATCCAAACCACTGCTTATCACTGAACCGCTGTCTTATTGCTATTTTTTTATTAATATTTTCAAGAAAAAAAAAAGAAAGAAACGTTGGGTTTCTTTTTTCTCGTAGCCCCATGATCCATCTTAGAAGGATGAGATGTAATCAGGCAGTTTTGGATGCTTATCTGCTTGTCCAGACGGACAGGTAAAGAGGATGAGTCCAGAAATGGACAGGCTGGCAGAGGAGAGCCTCCGCACGCCATCCTCTTATCTCCACGGCCACATGTGTTAGGGAGGAGGGGGGGGATTCTCTGTCAGGGGGTGAGCCGGTAGTGATGCCCAGGGATGAGGAGACCAGCTTGATCTTTTCTTCTGTCTCCAAATTGAGGCTTGGACAACATTCAGAGGATCTCCTCTCAAGGACGCTACGAGCTGCGCATCGACATGAAGGACGGCCAGGAGTCGGTGTACGCCACCTACGACAAGTTTGTCATCGGGGACGGCAGGAGTCTCTACAAGCTGAGGATCGGGGAGTACAACGGCACCGCAGGTACGTAACACAGATAGTGCCACACCAGGTGTGGGTCCACCAGAAAAGATGCGTTTTTGTCCTCCGTCTTATTGTTATATGTAGGCCATGTGTAGGTGTCTGTACCTGAGTGTGTGTATGCTCTTCCTAGTAGCCACAGGCACACATACTGTACTCACACACACACACACACACACACACACACACACACACACACACACAC